>JAODAL010078309.1:0-12959 GCA_025379985.1 Phyllomedusa bahiana
GTTCGGGAGTTTTGAGCATCGCCCTTTTTGGATGCAATGCCCCCTTTTTTTAGATAAGGCCCTCTTTTTTGATGCAATGCGCCCTTTTTGATACGAGGCGCCCTTTTCGGCGCATTAAGTAATCTATGCGAGGTATAACTGACGCCAATTTTTAGAAAGTATCGGACTTTCATCGCACTTTACACTGATTTAATGCGCCTAAAACTGGCATAGATATTCCACTTTTTGACATGTCGCCCTTGGTGCATGGATGGCTACCTCTCTGTGCAGCTGCAACACAAAAAAGGAAATTTATGTCATATCATGTTAATATTGCACAAGTCTTGGAGGGGAATTTAACATTGGGGTGCCTAAAACCTTAGAAGATCAATGTCCGCTGAGTTATTCTTCCCAACTAATCCATCCATGCTGATGGAAATAAGCGGCTCGGAGACTCCTTTGGTAAAAGATTGCAACCAACATGCTTGATCCTGCTCCCCCACTACAAGGTCACTGGGGGGAGAGTCAGGACACCCATACAAACATTAGAAAGGTGGGTTTGGCCACTGTATACATGTATGGCCCGCTCAGACCGGCCCCCCATAGGAGGAGCTAAGGAAATGACCCAGCGGGCCCCTGGGCATGGCAGGCCTGAGGCTGCTATTCAAGGAGAAAGGCAGAGAACGAGAGGCCGAATAAGAGGCAGACTGTAAGGCCTCGTTCACGCGGCTTATTTTGCCGTGGATTGGCGCCGTACTGCGCGCCGGATTTGCGCTGCAGTACGGCGCCAATCCGCGGCAGCAATTACGGTAATCCACTGCTCTCATAGAGAACAGTGGATTCCGTCGCTCCTCCCCGCTCGGCGAATCCGCCGCGGGGGGAGAGAAAGTGACATGCACATTATTTACGGCGGCGCGGACGCGCCGTAAACAATGCATTGTCTATGGAGCCGGGAGCGGCGCCCCCGCCGCGCTCCGGCCCCGCCCCGTCCCTTATTCACGGCGGATTTGTGAGCTCAATACGGCTCACAAATCCGTCGGGAATAAGCCGTGTGAACACGGCCTAAGAGTCTTGTTGAGTATGTGCAGCTGTAGAGTGGGCCCCAACAGTCAACGCTACTAGTGGGCCCCAACAGTCAACGCTACTAGTGGGCCCCAGGCACCGCAGTCCGACTATGTTTATGGGCAGTTTAAAGCTGGGTTTATACACAGCTTTTTGACCATTTAGAAATATGTCATTATCTGTAAGATCAGTCTCGGTTAGCATTCAAACACATAGAGGTTTTATTACCCTTCCTTCAAAGGGGTTGTCTCACCATGCTGTTTTACAGAGCCACAGCCAGCTTCAGGCGGTGTGAGATTCTACAGCTGTGATTGACAAATCTGCTCAGCTGTTCCTAGCTGATCCTGTTACAGTGACCTGAGTGCAGGAGGCTACAAAACCTTAAAGGGTTAAAACTGGTCAGTAAATAATGTAAACAAGCTCCTGTCTTTCAAGATAAGAAACACAGCTGGGAGTGAGATCACCATGCTGCTACAGCATGTAAGAGCAGAGAGAGGTCGTCAGTAACCTAAGGGCGCGTTCTCACGGCACAGGACAAATACCGGACGGTATTTGTCCGGTTTTGCGGCCGTCCCCGCGGCCGTGGGAAGGGAGGGGACGGCTTTTCTCCGCGATGAGCAGAGAACAGCCCTCCCATTGAGTTGTTCATATTCCGTCCGGAAACCGGACGGAAGAATGAACATGTTCAATGTTTTGACTGCTGCACGGGTTTTCCATAGAGCACAATTGATAAGATCTGCTCCTAACACTGAAGAGAAACATAATCAGAACAGCAATGTATTCAGTAATAGTCTGTATTTACCTTTGCCGACATGTTTAACGCTAATCAATGAAACAGGACCCCTGTTCTGCTCATGGTAAAATAAAGCCTTCCGACCCCTAAAAATTTGACTTTAAGATACCTTTTAGATGTTGTTTACACATTATGGTCATAATGGTGATCAGCAGACACCTTCTTAAGCAGGCGAGATCAGTTAATTGGTAAATGATACAGATTTCAATCAGATCAAAAGACCGTTTACACAGATCAACTACAATAATGATCTGCTTGAAAAGTATTTGAATACAAATCTGTGTGTGTAAGAGGCACTAGGTGGTAGCCGCCCTGCTGCTGGGTTGCTGCCCTCCTCCACGGCTCCTGGTGTACTGGCCTGTCTCCTGGTATATGCGCCATGTCCTGGACACTGTGTGGCTGACACAGCTAACCACAGCTCACATTGATGTGCCATCCTGGAAGAGCTGCACTACCTGAGCAACTTCTGTGGGTTGTAGAGAACGCCTCATGCTACCTCTTGGGGTGAGAGCAAAGACAAAATGCAGAAGTGACCAAAACAACAGCCAAAAAGTATGTAACAGAGAAATGGTCACCACCTGCAGAACCACTGCTTTATAGGCTGATCGGTTTAGCCAATTGAGAGTGATCACACACTCTTAGGCCCCGTTCACACGGCTTATTCCCGACGGATTTGTGCGCTCACAAATCTGCCGTGAATAAGGGGCGGGGCCGGAGCGCGGCGGGGGCGCCGCTCCCCGGCCCCATAGACTGTCATTATCTATGGCGCGTACGCGCCGTAAATGTGCATGTCACTTTCTCCCCCCCGCGGCAGATTCGCCGAGCGGGGAGGAGCGACGGAATCCACTGTTCTCTATGAGAGCAGTGGATTACCGTAATGACTCCGACGGATTGGCGCCGTACTGAAGCGCAAATCCGGCGCGCAGTACGGCGCCAATCCACGGAGAAATAAGCCGTGTGAACGAGGCCTTACTGTCCAGTACGGGAGTGGATGTAATTTAGAAGCATCTATAGACTGCTATCGCTCATATAATGATCAAACACAAATGAAACAACCGTGCTCAACCATATAAGCGGTCTGGTGCCCAGAGCACAACAGAACTGAACTTTATTTGCCAATAACAAGCTTTTATACATTCTGGAAGTTGCTCACTTCATCATAAGGTGAGATAATATGTGACTATTGTCTTATCTCTCTCGATAGAGCGAGTTACACACATTGTTCAGGTTTCCATGAAGATGGGAAATATACAGACATTGTCCATTCGCAAAAAATTTTAGATTAAACTCTTTCCTGACTTTTTTTTCCGATTACTTTATTTACATTTTTTTGTTTAAGTGTTCCCTTTTTTTTTTTTTTTTTTTTTTTTTTTTACAGCGATTTCAAACCAGTATAGCTAACACTGTGGAGTCAGGTTGTAAAGGTCTTCTTATTATGCATGTATTGCTTACACTCAGTTTGATAATGTGGCTATGTAACCATATGGTACATAATGAGACGTGGACAGCTTCCGCAAGCCCCAAAAGTTGCGGGTAGGGGTGCAACCTCGTTAAAAATTAAAAAAGGAGCGTTTTTTGGCTATAGGGATTCGAAACTAGTTTACATTAAATGACCAAAGCGTTTTGAACTACAGTCCTCTATTCACTTCACTAGTTAAGTTTTCTATGTAAAATTAAAAATTTTTAATACAGGGGATCATGTATTGTAATTTAAAGAATTTTCCTCACTACAAGATGTTTTTTTATGTTAAAGATTTTGCAAAAAAAAGTCATCTGCAATATTTCCTTAACAGTGTCCTACATGTTCCTAATACCCCCTCTTTGGGGGCGCATCAGCCCTCAGGTCCCTATAACTACAACCTGTTTGTCTACCCTGATAGGCGCCAGCACGGGTTGCATAGCTACAGACCGGGCCTATGGAAGCCAGAAACCGCCCCGAATTCAAAGGAAACCAAGACGAGGTAAGATGAATAAATGAAAGTGAAAAATCCCTTTAAGTCAAGTGATTTTTTTTGTATGTTTTAAGCACGGTCATCAGGAACTTTTTAAATGCCCCTTTATAAGAATTATATTTAGTACCGAAAGTATTCTATTTTTTCTAGACGGGTATTTTGCATCAACTGACGCACAAAACCAAACAAATACCAAGATGAAAAGGATACGGGCTGGCAAAACGATGGACGCATGGAAAAAAAAGGGTTTGCATTGGCTAAAAAGGAAAAAACCAAGAAAGGTGGGAATATAATACGGACTGACTAAACCTTTTCATTTCTAAATTTTAATCAGCAAACTTCAAAGTCAGGCCTCTAAAGTTTCCCTGCCTAATAAAGGAGCGATGCCTTTGAGTCTGGGCCGGTAATGAGGGTGCTGAGAAGAGGGCCTGGTGCTGGCAAGCTGCTTGTCTGTGGTCGGTAACAGATTGAGAAAGGCTTCTGCCAGTGTAAGAAGAGCTGACCTAAGAGCCAAAGCTAAATCGAAACCCGTGCATCACGGAGGGTTCAACAAAAAATTTAAAACTTTTTTTTTGGGCCCTTTATGAAACAGATAATAATGACAAAAAAATCGATAAGGAGAAAAAGCTCAAACCTTTCCCCATAACCTTTTTTAGCGATCAATTGTTCAGAGGGGTTGTCCACCCCCTTTACAGATGCCAGCACCCTGGGCCTCGGGAAAAATTTCCAAAAAACCCTTTTAAGGAACAGGGGTTCACTCTGCAGTCGTCCATTGCCACTAATTCACATCACCATTCACAAGTGAACAGCTCTAAACAGTGATCAATATAGAGGCTGCGGACGCTTCTGCCAATCACGCGGGAAGGGGGACTCCCTGCAAATGCAAAAAAGAGACAGAAAAACCCGGGGGGCGGGGAACCGGGGACTGGATGAAGGAGAGTATGGATAAAATATAATATATATAAATATATAAAATATAATAAATTTTATAAATTTTTAAAAATATAAATATTACACACAACAGGGAGCCCCGGGTACATCTGCCTCCAATACAAACGTATACTTATTGGCATTCTGGCACTTGTAGTTCCATGTTTTCCATACAATTGAGCTGTGGAAGACAAATTCCAGCACCACACAGCACATGAGGGGAAAATGAGGTAAATCTTTTTAGCAAGGGACGACAGCAAAAAAAGTGTAAAAACCCTTCCCGCACTATCCAAACCGAAAAAAAAAAAAACCTTTTGTTCTGGAGTTACATTTAATAAAAAACCGTTCCGACTGACATACAAATTCAACTTAAGAACAAACCTCTGTCCCTATCCCGTTTCGTGGTCAGGCTACAATTTTTTTCTGGCCCAAAAACACTCTTTGGTTTCACCAAGTGGGTTTGGAGTGTGACTGTTTGAGGGGTGGGCAATGTCTTTTATACTGATAACATTTTAAAAAACCGGTGCAACTACAGAAAAGAGAGGAAAAGGGGATTCTTTTAATAAAAAGTTACAGTCTGTGAACCAAAATTTTTGCTTTTTTGAGGTGACCAAAACTTATTTTCCCCAAAAATTTTTAAAACAAATTATTTCCCCAAATCAGACAAGGAAATTTTCGGGGTTTTGTTTCTCATTTTGTCCTCAAGTTGAGGCTCCCATGATGTAAAATTAAGGCGCCTCCTTTATTTTTTAAGGGGGGAGAACTTGCACAATTGGGGCTGACTAAAAACTTTTTTCCGTAGTGTTGTTGGGGTGATAAATATATATATATATTTTTATTATATAATAAAAATATTACTAATTATAAAAATCTGGGCCCGAGAGCCTGCGGGTTTTATTTTTATAGGGGGGTGAGCGATCCCTTTAATAGAATATTTTATAGTACAGAGCTTCGTTATATTGCCTCTTTCCTTCAGCACATACAGTAGACAGCTCCACCTTAAGATCAGCATCCTTGATAATGGCTGAGGGCAACACTGTAGGCTTCCTACAAGAAGAGGCAAAGACGCTTCACACCTGGCTGAAAAAGCGACTGCACATTGGACAGCTGCCAGCACAAACTGGCAGTGTACCAGCTACAGCGGACATTAATAAGGGAAGCTGTCATTCACACGGCCGTCATCCCCCCAAGGCAGGAAATTACCTTAACATTTCTCCCCTACATTTCCACTACCAGATTGAGAAAAACTTTTTCCCGAAGATCTTAGAAAGATTGCTGCCAGCGTGAAGCGCTCGGGAATAAACCCTGCGCTCGTACAACCATCTTGGCTCCATCGCTAGTTTAGGTGGAACATCGAATGCCAGAACTTTAAAGGGATTGTCCATTTTATGGACAACCCCTTTAAACATTTAAAAAAAAAAAATGAAGGACTGAAAAACACAGAATGAAGAAAACATTTTTCTTTTTTCCCTTCCACAGATTAAAAACAATTCTTCTGCAGAGTTTTGGGATATCGAGAAATAAAGTACACTCCACCAGATAAGGCTTAACCGTTTCCGTGATTACAAACATCTGCACGTGCCCTCTCCCAAATTTTTGGGGATAAATTTAAAAGTATCTTACACTCCTATTACACCCCTTTACCACATAGAATATAATCTGACATGGAGCATGAGCAACCACTCGAAAAACAGCGGAGTTTTTTTCTGGGGCCCCTTTGGGAGCGCATTTTGTGCGAGGTAAAAATTACCACGCTGTTTCCCAGCAGGTTAAAGAAAAGGGGGTGGGTTGCGAGTGTCTCTGTTGAACTTGTCAAAAGAAAAATCTACAAGGGGATGGATGGATCACGGGACGACCCCAGCCGGCGGTGGTACAAGGATGCCGCTCCGGGCCTGCAAACACATTCCCCCACACTCCCCACTGTCTCTGCTGCTTCCCCTTTTAAACATTTGGGCAGGGCTCATTGGCTTAAAGCAGCCTCGCCAAACCCTCACAGACAGGTCCTTTTTTCCAAAGGGGGAAAGGGGGTAAGAAAAAGGGGAATCAGACACAAAATGACAATTCACTTCATAGCTCATCTGGAAACCACAAACCAATTTTGGCTGCCCCCAAATAACCTTGGGGGCAACACCCTTCACATGCAAGGCTGCCGTGATTTGGGGAATATTTTCACTGTGGCAAGCTAGAATTTTTAAAAGGGGAATGCAAAACACATAAGTACAAGAGGGGTCTTTTGACATCCCCAAATAAACAAAAAGGCTTCCATTTTCCTTTCCCACTCTTCATTTACGGGGGTTTATGAAGGAAACCAATTGTTTGAAATCCCCCCGCACAACCCTTGTGACCATAAAAAATAGACCCCAAACAATAGACAAAGGGCACATGGATAAATCCCGGGGGCTATAGACCAGTCTAAATCGTTTTTTTAACCCCCGGTTCACACGGCTTATTCAAGCCCCATTCCGGGCTTGAATAAGGGGCGGACGGGGACTTCCATTACCAGGGCGTGTATTGCGCCTAAAATGTCCTTTTAAATTTTTTCCCCGCCCCGGCGGATTCGCCACGGGGAGGAGCGACGGAATCCATATTCTCTATAAAACGGGAATTACCGTAAGTCCCCGGACGGATTGGCGCCGACTGGCAGCGCAAATCCGGCGCGCAGTACTGCCAACCGCGCCGAAAAAAGGGCCGTGTGAAGGGGCCCACAAAAGGGGGTTTCTCCAAAAGGGATTGCTTTTTATGTTAAAGATTTTTGAAAAAAAAGTCCTTTGTAATATTCCCTTAAACATGTCCTACCTATTCTGAGATATCCCCTCTTGTGTAGCTGCTCAGCTCCTCAGGCGCTATATACAAAACTTTTGATCTATCCTTGGGTTTCCACATGGTTGCTATACTACAGACCTGGCTTCTACTGCAGCCATGGAAGCCAGTAAAAAAAAAGCCCCTGAATTCAAGTGAAAGCAAAAAACAGGACTAAGAAAAACAATGTATAAACAACCCCCCTTTAAGGCAGTAAAGACGCCCAAATGCATACCCTTTTTCTTCTCAATCCAACATACGGGCATTGAAGTGCCAATACACAACTCAGGCAGGTCACCTTAAACCTGGTCTGGGCTGTCCAAACTGTTTCTGCGCCAAAGTTTGGCATCAAAGAATCATAAATGTGTCTACTTCTACTAATGGGGCGACGCCCCGAGAAGCCAGTAAACTTGGCGCACAAAAAGGGTGTCTTTGGGGACGGTATCGAGGCACTTATCCCCAAAGGGGTTTGGGAGTGCACCTTTCATAATCATAGAACGGTCTACACAGCTTTTGACCCCAAAATTCGGCGGGGGCCCCTTTCAAACATTTTTGCCCCAAAAAGGTTTTTTTGAAGCTTGGGCCAAAAAAATACGACCCCTCACTAACAGACAAAATTTTTTTTAAGAGAATTTGTGGCCATTCCCATATTTCTCTTATAAATAAAAAAATTTTCCCTAAATTTCTGAAGCATTTTCCTTAAAGGGGTTTTGCCAAAAGTAAAATTGACTGGGAAGTTTAAAAAAATAAAAACATTTTCACCATTCACATTTTTAAAAATTTTGGGACCGTTTTTTTTTAGCGCTCCTTTAGTGACCATTGTTTCAGCTCGTCTCCAGGGATACGCCGGGGCTGAGAGCTTCTCAGCCCCTGGTCGACTTTTTCAAAAATCACCTCTCCCTCGGGCAGCTACTGAGTGTTCAAACCCCAGTGATGTCATTCTACTTCTGTTTCTGTACTCCTTTTAATTAGTCAAACGTGAAAAAATAAAAAAAGAAATCTCAAATCAGCTATGTTATTGAAAAAAAATAAAACCCACAGATTTTGGGTTTCCCGCAGGGGTTTGAACCGAGGGCCTTTTTTTTTTTTTTTTTTTTTTGAGGCAAAAATTTTACCTCCGAGCACAATGTTCTACTTAAAAATTCTAAAACATAAACAACTTTCTCTCACTACGGGGAAAGGAAAGGGAGGGTGATGTCATCCGCTGGGGCACAGATATGCATACAAACACACACACACGCCCCCTCTAGCAAACGAGCTGAAAGCTGGATCAGGGGGTTGAGATGAGATTTGGGAAAACCCCTTTAAACCCCTATTCATTGGTTCCTCTGAATTCCCCCCTTGAAATTCATTTTTCCCCCTGTCAGCGGGGTTACTGGTATCAAACATTATCCAATCAGTGTGACGACTGGCATTTCTTTGAAAACTGGAAGGTAATATCCCCGCGACTAATCAATCCAAATTTTTTATTTCACAGGAAACACAAGTATTTGCTCAACAAATATTAAAGGGGGCACAGGCCTCTTAACATTTTTGAAAAAAGGGGATTTATTCATGCCCAACAAATCCTTTTAACCATGATACAAAGTCGAGTTTCTTTCCCCAAAGGGCCATGGCACCCCCGGAAGACAAATTTATGTGCAAGGAGGATTCAAACCCAAATTTTCAAAGTGCCTTTCCCTATGGATGTGTAGGCCCCGAGAATGGGACAAAAACATTTCCCAACCATAACAAGCCCCTTTTTTAGGATTTCGACGTAGTGTATTGCCCTTTTTGCAGAAATGTGCCGCGGGGGCGGGCTTTCGTGTACTGTAAATTTCATTGTGCCGCCGCCCTCCCGTGCACCCCGTTTTTCATACTTTTTTTCAAAATGTTTTTTGGTCAAAAACATACTTATACTTTTGGTGACATTGTTTTTAAACCCTTTTGGAAAGGAAGGGTGCTTCCATTTTGGGGGTTTTTGTCCCCGCCCACCTCACACTGTCAAAAAGGGCACTTTGCAGGGTTGGGGGGTTTTTTTTATTTTTTCTCTCGAAAAGGAAACGGGACCCAGGAAGGGGCCTGTTGGCTCGATTGAAGGTAAAAATAGAAGACCCCGATTTTGAACCACTTTTTAAATCGTGGGGAGCTTTAAAAAGTTTTTTTTATCATGATATTGAAACCAATCTCAAATTTTTTTTATGTATGATAGATTTCATAAATCTTCTTTTGGGATTTCGACGTAGTTATGGCCCCCCAAATGGCACAAAAACATTTTCCCCCAAACCCTAACACGCCGCCATCAGGTTATTTTTTTTCCAGCAATGGTTGCAGGTGTTTGTTCCTTTTTTTCTCGCCTGGGAAAACCAACACCATCTACTCAAACATTATTCATAGGAGAAGCAACCCTTGCCAATCAAGATGGGCTAAATTTTGAACCACCCACAAAATTTAAACCTTTTCTGCCTATGCAACTTTAATTTAAAAGGTGCAGTGACCATCTGTCGGGTTCATAGAATGCATAGGATTCACGAAAAAAGGGTTTTAGACACATGCCGGGACCCCCTGATTCAATTCATGGCGGGGTTTTTCCCCTGCAGGCTTCAGGCCCACATAGCATCATCCATGTTTCCTTTTTTGTGAAGGGAAAGGGCTCTGCAGTTTCCACAATTCTTTTTCACATTGGGGAAATTTGACTACGCAGCAGCAAAAAGTTAAATTTGCAGTTTCGGAAAAACACCCCCCTTGGGGGTTGGGGAAACCAATAACATCCCTTTACAAACCCCGAAGACTCCCCTTTTAAACCCCCGCTGCAACAGGGGGTGTGTGCAGACAGCCTATCACACACCTAAAACAACCACCAAGCCACTCACCACATGTGGGTTCTTCATGACATATGCGCGCTAAGTTTAAAGAAAACGTGGGCCTAATAATGTAACTCGACTGTGTCTAATACACAGCAAGCCATAGGGGTTATTCAAATAAAGTGGATTTCCATGCAGATTTTTGCACTGCAAATCCACAGCAAATTTACAGTGCAACACATGTGGATTTGGTTTTGAAAGTTTTATCTTCTGCTTACAGAAGCAGCATGCAGTGGGCTAGCAAAAACCCCAAAACAAAAAAAAAAAAAAAATATAACCTTTAATCTAAAGAGTGAAATCCACATGAAACTCCGCTGCATTTCCACAGCACAAAATATGCAAATTTTTTCTTTTTGGAAATTTTTGGAGAATTGTACCAAAAAAATTTTAAAAATTTCCATATCACCAACTGGGTTTTGTTTTTTTTTTTTTTTTTCAGTTTTTTGCATTTTTTAAAAATTTCACCTGAAAAAAACATTTTTTTGGAAAGTATACATATGGGGGCTAGGGGAGAGGTTATGGACCTCAACAAACCCTGATCTTTGTGCATTTAAAAAAATTGTCCACCTTTACCTTCAAGGGCCCAAAAAAATTGCGTTTTATGGATAGGGGGGGGCCAGACTGCTGTAGCTTGTTTTTTTGGAAATAAAAATCAGCCAGCTATTTCAAACAGTCCCCCACTTACAAACCCTTCTACTTTCATCTGTCCCCGTTTACAAACAGACAAGGGCATGCGACACCTGCAGTTTCCATGTTCCATACAAGAGAGCTGTGAACACAAATGCCAGCAAGCCCACAACAGAGGTGAAATCTTCCCTTTAAAAGGGGCACAGACAGCAAAACAAATGAAAAACGTTTCCCGCACTATCCAAACTAAATAAAAACCTTTTTTCTGGGAATTTTACATTTAAAAATACACCTTTTCCGACTTTCTACAAATTCAACTAAAAACAAACCACATCCCACCCGTTTGTAAACCCGGGGGAATGCCTGTTTATTAGGACAAAAGCAGGGGTAGTGATGTACCCCTGTTCATGCAACCCGTCCAACCAATCATATACATTTTCTTGTACAAACCAAGACATTAAAGGGGGGTTTCTCACTACAAGGGAAAAAAAGTCACTTTTGCAATATGTGTCCATTAAAAAATTCCTCCTACCTGAATATTTCCCCTCTTGTATTGGGCACACTCCCCGGTCGCTATAGCTACAGACCTTTTAATTTTTTTCATGATAGGGCCAGCACTGGGGGCTATAGCACCCGACCTGGCTTTTACGCACCCCAATAAACCACAAACAGCCCCAATCAAAGAAAACCCAAAAAAACCCCCCGGGGGATTAATAAATTATTTGGCAACCCTTTTAAATTTTCAGAATAAAATCTAAATTTCAATTAAATAATAAACTTTTTAAACCTCCCCAATATTAACCAAATTTTTACCCTTTTTTTTTAAAACTCTCCCTATGATCCATAGGGGAACTCAACCCAAGGATTACAACCAACAAGAGCTCTCCGTTCTGCGCACAAGCTCAACATCACCTCTCCTCCAGGAACTACTGCACCTTCCCTGCTTAGAATCACACACACTCACTGCTAGCAAGGTTCAAAACCCTAGGGGGGTCATTCTACTCCTGTCCTTTATACCCTTAGTAAAAAAACGCAAAAAAATAAAAAGGGAAAAAAAGAAACCTAAATTAGGTTCCTACGGGGTTTTGAACCAGGACCCCTATGCAAAAGGCGAAGTGCTAACCCCCAACACTACATTGTACACCACAGCTTTTACATAAACAGATGTTTGACTAAGAATACTGTAGGGGAAGGCATGGTGATTCAACCTGCTGGGTCCATCCACAGTTCTAACAAAATTTTATACACCCGCTTTTGAACACACGAAAGCTGAAGCAGCAAAAACCAAGCATGAAATAACCAGGTAAAACTCCTTTAATTTTAGGGATTTTGCTTTGGGAAAAATAGATTTAGAAAAAAAATTTCATTTTAAACTTATCTTCTGATATAAAAAAAATATTTCTGTCTACTCCTTTTGCCAGCCAAACAATTTAACCAATCCCCAAAATTTACAAATAATCACGCTTTGGAAGGTTGGGGTTTCACCCTCTAGGGCCCCATTCTTTACCTTCCCAAAAAATCTAAACTTCAGAAAAAAGGGCTGCCTTTTGAATTCAAAACCACGGACCCAACGGGGGTTTAAATTTTGGGACCACCTTTTCCCCAAAAAAAAGACCCTGCCCAATTAATTTTGTTCCTAAAAACCGCTAGGTCTTATTTCAGGGATGCTGATTTTTTCCAAGAAAAAAGAATTCACAAAAGCCTCGTTCAAGGCTTATTCTGCCGCGTATTGGCGCCAGCTCGCCCGGATTTGCGCTTTATACGGCCCAACCCCCGCGCAAATTCGGAATCCCCCCCCATTGAAACGGAATCCGTCGCTCCTCCCCGCTCGGCGAAAAAACCCCGCGGGGGAGAAAGTGACAGCACATTATTACGCCGGACACGCCGTAAACAATGCAGTGTCTATGGGGGCCGGGGGCGGCGCCCCCCCGCGCCCGGCCCCGCCCCCTTTCCCTTTTTCCCAAAATTTGGCGT
>JAODAL010078310.1:0-12959 GCA_025379985.1 Phyllomedusa bahiana
CCCACCCCCCACGGCTGTACAGCGCTAGATGCTTCTTTCAAAGTCTCAGGCTAACTAACTAAAAACTGAAATTCTCTAATCTACCTATGTTCTAATGTTCACAGCTAAAAGCATTGTTGTCTGTGTGAACAAAGAGAACTGTGTCGTTGAGCTGTATTGAGGAGAAAGCTGACATACGTCCTGCTCTTATGAGACACACTAACACACTGATGCTGAACAGGAAGGGCTGATCTAAAACGAGGTCATGTGATTTTTCCAGCCAATCACAACCATACACATAACAGTCATGACGTCGCCCACCCAGCTCACCCTGCTCTATTCTCTTAGCTGATTTTCTGGCCGCCAAAATGACAGGAAGCGACAAAAATAGCGCGATATTAATAGATTATGCGCAGATTCCGATCAACCTAAAAACCGTGCCGATTTCAACTTTGTCGATTATAAATATCAGCTCTTTTCTGCCTTTTTTACTGTATTTTGAACTGTCCCGCCTTTGCATTTGATTGGTCAATACTTCTCCATAGGTTATAATGGTTCACTGTCGTTCCTATTCTGATTGGCTAGTTTCTGCTGACCAATGAGAAGAACTTACAGAATTTGAATTACTGTAATTCCCGGCAATTTACAATATTGCAATTCTTTTGCGATCTTCTATATGTTTCCTCTCATGTTACGTTCTCGCTTCACTTCGCCTCCTCCGGCTCATTTAGACCAACTTCAACTAGGTCTGACTGTCGGAGCTGGCAAGCGCCGCAATGCGCCGCACTTTGCCGAGCCGTGATCATGCATGCCTCGGAGTATTCGAATGTGCCGCGTCCCGCCCCAGAACGCCCACTCCGCGCCCATTACACGCCCCATCATGTTAGGCGCATCCGAAAGTGGCGAAGGCTGCGCCTAACATCGCATCCCTGCGTCCGATAGGGGATTTGGATCGGTAAGCACCGAACGAACGGCTTGTAGAGTTTTTGTTTTGCCTTTTCGCCCTCTACTTAGCATCTGCATATCACAAGGCATTATGGGAAAGGGGCTGAGAAGCCCACAGCACCCTCTGTTGGTTGTAACAAATCCTCAATTTGCTTTGTTACAACCAACAGAGGGCACTCGGTGGGTCGAAAGCAAATTGAGGATTTGTTACAACCAACAGAGGGCGCTGTGGGCTTCTCAGCCCCTTTTCCATAATGCCTTGTGATATGCAGATCCTAAGTAGAGGGCGAAAAGGCAAAACAAAAACTCTACAAGCCGTTCGTTCGTGCTCTCCTTAAGGAGAGATCTTCCCTTCCTGAGCTACCCGATGCCTCCCACACAGCCAGCCAGTATCTTCTCTACTCTGCACTGAAGAGGGACAAAAATCCCGAAACAGCGTTGTCTGTCGATGAGAGATACTGGCTTGGTTAAAAAATCCTTTTTGCTTTCTCAAGACTCGGTGGGTCAAAAGCAAATTGAGGATTTGTTACAACCACCAGAGGGCACTGTGTGCTTCTCAGCCCCTTTCCCATAATGCCTTGTGATATGCAGATGCTAAGTAGAGGGCGAAAAGGCAAAACAAAAACTCTACAAGCCGTTCGTTCGTGCTCTCCTTAAGGAGAGATCTTCCCTTCCTGAGCTACCCGATGCCTCCCACACAGCCAGCCAGTATCTTCTCTACTCTGCACTGAAGAAGGACAAAAATCCTGAAACAGCGTTGTCTGTAGATGAGAGATACTGGCTTGGATAAATAATCCTTTTTGCTTTCTCAAGACTCGGTGGGTCAAAAGCAAATTGAGGATTTGTTACAACCAACAGAGGGCGCTGTGGGCTGCTCAGCCCCTTTCCCATAATGCATTGTGATATTCAGATGCGAAGTAGAGGGCGAAAAGACAAAACAAAAACTCTACAAGCCATTCGTTTGGCGCTCTCCTTAAGGAGAGATTTTCCCTTCCTGAGCTACCCGATGCCTCCCACACAGCCAGCCAGTATCTTCTCTACTCTGCACTGAAGAGGGACAAAAATCCCGAAACAGCGTTGTCTGTAGATGAGAGATACTGGCTTGGCTAAAAAATCCTTTTTGCTTTCTCAAGACTCGGTGGGTCAAAAGCAAATTGAGGATTTGTTACAACCAACAGAGGGCGCTGTGGGCTTCTCAGCCCCTTTCCCATAATGCCTTGTGATATGCAGATGCTAAGTAGAGGGCGAAAAGGCAAAACAAAAACTCTACAAGCCGTTCGTTTGGTGCTCTCCTTAAGGAGAGATCTTCCCTTCCAATTTTATAGATAAGGTTATAGGGGCATGATCAGACCAAGATATTATGCCAATATTACACTTCTCTGCTTTTTGTAGGACCCATTTGTCCACTAAAAACATATCTATTCTGGAGTAGTATTGGTGTCTGGCCGAATAATATGTGAAATCTTTTTCTAATGCGTGTAAGCAATGCCACACATCATACAAGGAGGACTGCCCTAACCATTGATGAAGGCCCTTGTGAACCGACCGCTGTTGTGAGGAGGAGTCCACTTTGACATCTGAAACTAAGTTGAAGTCACCGCAGAGAATGAAAGTTCCTTGAGAAATTGTTTTTGCTTTCCTAAAGGTTTTATTTATGAATCTGATTTGTCGGGAATTAGGGGCATATAAATTGACTATAGTGTATTTTGTGTTATTAATTTCACAAACCAAGATTATAAATCTACCGTTTGGATCATTTAATTGATTAATTAACCAAAACGATACTGTGTCTCTGATGGCTATAGCAACACCTGCTTTTTTCTTATCTAAACAAGAAAAAACAATGTGAGGAAATTGTTTATGTTGAAGTCTGTGTGTGTCACAAGTAATCAAATGTGTCTCCTGGATACATAAGATATCTGATTGTAGTTTGATAGCTTCCTTCCAGATCATGGAACGTTCAAAAGCACTATTTAGGCCCCTAACGTTTAGTTAGATAATTTTTAGCGCCATAAGAGAGTGAGAAAATAGCTTCTGTTAGAGAAAGAGAACATTACACGGTTGAGGTCTTTATGATGCCAAATGTTTCGGTGCAAAGGTACCGGTGTGACCAGGGGAAGTGGGGAATGGGAAGAGAAGAGGATAACAAACAGAACATTTATAATAATAATCATAAGCAGGCAGTAAAAAACTGCGCAAACTCCGGGGGCAGAGAATTTGCAAAAAGAAAACATATACATCAGAGAAAATCTGACAAAGAAAAGGATCTTAGCCCTCAGTGGATTTATGAAAAGAGTATTAGAAATTTGTTAGTTCATTTAACTACGGTAGACCACTCCCTTGGTAATTTGGAGACGGACGGGGCACCAGACAGGGAGGCTCCATCAGCAGGTACGATATTCCATCGAAGGAGCAGTTTGTGGCCGGCTTCTGGAGAAACAAGAATATGGGTTCTTCCTTCTTTTCGGATTATGAGCTTTGTTGAAAAACCCCATCGGTATTGTATACTGTTTTTTCGAAGGACTGAAGTGATTGGAGCGAATCTTCTTCTAGTGGATAGACTGTATTGTAATAAATCAGCGAAGATTTTTATAGATGAGTACAGATTCGGAAGTTGGTTGATTTGTCTTGTGGCTTGAAGGATGTGGTCTTTAGTGTGGTAGAAATGAATTCTGGCCAAGAGATCGCTAGGAACAGTATCAGGAAGAGATGTAGGCCTGGGGAGTTGATGAGCTCTATCTATAATCAGTTCATGCTTGGAACAGTTTGGAAGCAGGGCTTTAATGAGGTTTTGTAAATAGTGCTGAAGTTCTGAGTTGGAGATTGTGTCTGGAATGCCTCTGAATTTGAGGTTGTTTCTTCTGCTTCTATCTTCAAGGTCCACCATTTTCAGTTTAAGTTTATCCAATTCATCCTCTGCGTTGTTATGAGCATCAACTAATTCATTGTGGGCCTGAGAGAATTCCTCCATTTTTGATTCTACATGGTGAACTCGTTCTCCTATGCCATCAATGTTGGTACTCAGCGTGGAGATAGAGGCTTGTAAGGAATTTTGTAGAGAAGTGCGAAGGGCTAGCATCATATCTTTTAGCAATGAGGATAGGATAGGATACATCTTGATTCGTGATTTGAAATGAGTCTAAAGAGTCTGGGAGGCATTCTGGGCCTGGTTCCGTAGAGGCAAGAGGAAAGGGGCCTGATAAACTTGATCTTTTGCCTTTTGTTTGACGGGGCATTGCATTTTGATCAACAGGAGCAAGGAAGGGTCTGGGGGGATTTTCCAACTAATATTGGGGGAGTAGATTTGTACACTTCTCTCAGAATAAGAATTTTTTGTTGAAGTTGTGTTTTGAACCTGGGGGGGTTCTGAATGGAAGGACTGGGAAGACGAGCAATAAGATTCAGAGAATTCAGAGTTCGGAGGGGGATGTTTTTTTGCTGGAATGTCTGGCTTTTCGGTTACTACCCCCGTCCCCTCCAAATTTTTTCCTTTAGGTCTCCAATAAAAAAAGTTGTCAAGCTTAGGGAGTTCCCTTTTTCTTTTGCTTTTTTTTTTTTTCTTTAAACAATTTTTTATAGGAAATACAGAGATCCACATTTTGCATGACAAAGAAAACACACAATACTGCTCTTTAAAACCCACCTCTTATACAATTTTTGTGTCTTAATAACCTTATGCAAAAATATAGGGCCTCAATGTATGTGTTCCTCGTTCCCCCTTTCCTTTCTTTTCTTTTTTCTTTGACAAATAAAACACTAGCCATAAAAAAAATACAACCAAGTAGTAAAAGTCTATTTTAATAACTTCGTGTAGCATCCACCCCCCGTCACTAGTTGTTAATCTAGATTTCCTAATTCCCACTCATTTTTTCTTTCAGGAAAAGGGGGGAAATTTCTAAAGGGATAATGATCTCAAATATTTCTTGTTTGTTGCAGTACCTCAAGGGATTCCCTCCACCCCCAAAAGAAGCCCCTGTCATTCTCCCCTTTTTTTCCTTTTCTGTGCAAGTTTTTTCTAGAAAAAGAAGTTGTTCATGGCTATTTTTACCTTTCCCGCAAACCCTCCGGATGTTTTTTTTTTTCCAGCCAATGTCAAGTATAATCTTTATTTTGCTAGCAATACTAAAACTCCCTTGTTCTTAACCAAAATATCCCCCTCTTTTTCCCTTTTCCCCTTTGGGGCTTAAGAGTATGGAAAATGCAGCTCTGGGTTCCAAAGGCACCCGGTTTTCCATATCCCTCTAAAAAGGCAAACACTTCTACCCAAATTTCGGATATGGATCACTCCCAAAGACAATGTAAAAGCCTCCCTTCGCCAACCCACACTTAGGGCATCTTAAGAAAATTTATTCCTTGGCTGCTTTTACCAAGGGAATTTAAAGCATAATTGCTCTGTGTGCTATTAAATTTTTTTTTTTCCCCTCCAACCCACAACTTCGTTTTCTTCCCCTCTCCATCCCTTTAATAATTTTCTCCGCTAGTCCGTACACCATTCCATTTCCCACCGGGCAAAAATCCGTTTGTACCGTACCCCTTCGTTGCCCAAATCGAGAAGTGCCAGATAATTTTAGATGTGTGCAAATCCCATCCATCTTTTTCAAAATTTCTGCAAATTCCCCCCGACTCCCCATGCCCCAAAATTTTGCCACCTGGAATGAAAAATTTTTTTGAGTTGCAAGTATTTAACCCCTGATTAGCCTTCACCCAAAAGTTTCTGGATCGTTCCCAAACTCATTAGTTTTTTGCCCTGTCCCCAATGGGTTTTCTCCAGAAATAATCCCTTTTGTTCCAAAACCCCCAAATAATTTATTTTCCTCCTTGTGAAATTCCGGAATGCCCCAGGTGGCATCCATGTGGTGACATCATAGGTCTTCCAAAACATTTTTGCGTACGAGCGCCATTAGCCAAAGATCTCTAAAAAAAATTTTTATCCTTGGTGATCCTGGGAGATATTAAATGGGGTTAGCAGAGCCCCTTTCAGCTCCCAGGGGTGCGCCAGCTGAACCTCCGTTTGGGTATTTAAAAAATAACTGTACATGGACCATCCGAATGGCCCCACATTCCCGCCAAATTATATATCTAATATCGGTAATTGGGCCCCCCCCTTGACTTTTTCCTAGCACCAACATACTCATGCATTCTCCCCTTTCCCCTTTTTACCCAAATGAATTTCAGGAAAGCCCCCCTGACAGATTGATGTCTTTATTTTTTGAGTAGAAAGGGCACATTCGGAGGGGATACAAAAGCCTAGCAAAGATAACCATCTTTAATAATTGGATCCGTCCCCAGCAAGATAGGGAGATTGTGCCACCGAGAAGCTCCTCTTGGATCTTTTTATGACGGTGTAAAGTTAATGAATAGGGATGACGCCCGGACCTATTTTAATACCTAAATTTTTTGAACCCCAGGAAAAAAGGGCAACCTCCAACTCCCAATTCCCCTTAGTAAGCTTCCTTACCCCCTAGTACTAACAATTGGCATTTGTCTTTTTTATTTTATACCCCAGAAATGCCCAAACCCTCCAAGACCCCCAAAACCCTTCCTCACCGGTCCTTGGGTTCCCCAGAAAATAGAGCATGTCACTGCAAAAACACACTAACCAGCCTCACCTTCCTTTTGTTATTCCTTCGTATATTCTTTTTTGTCTTGAAAAATAGAGCTAGGGGTTCCAATGCTATATTAAACAGAAAAGGGGGAGAGAGGGCACCCCTGCCGAGTCCTTTTTTGTAATTGGAAGCCTCAGAAATGAAAAATTTTTTTATTTTCGCTTGGGGGGTTCTTATACATAGCATTTATGTATGTCCTACACAACCCATTTACCCCCTTTCTATCCAGATCAGAAAAACCATTTCCAGTGAACATTATCAAATGCCTTTTCGGCATCAAAGCCATAAACCGGGATTTTTTGATTTATCTCCAAATTTTTCCGCGCTTTCTGTGCTTTTAATACCACCCCTGAATTTTTGACCCCCCGTCCCCCCCTTTAAAATCCATCTGAGGGCCCCATTATCGGGGAAAAAAGAGGCCCAGTCTTTTCCATGCCCTTTGACCAAACTTTCCTTGATTTTTAAAAAATTGGTCTAATGACCCTGGAAATTATTATCCTCCCTGGCTTGTGAGGGCCCAACATAACCATGTCCCTTGGGGAGCATTTTTCTCTGTAAAATGATTTTATTGAAAAACCTTTTAACCCGGGCGTCATTCCTCTCAACACTTATAAAGCCCCTAGAATCCGTCAGGCCCCGGGGCTTTTCCCGGGTGGGTTTTTTTAATGACCCGGAGATTTCTCCACCATACTCCCTTTTAAAATCCCCGATCCTCTTTTTTAACCTAGGTAGCTTAATTTCCTTCAAGAATTCTCGGCCCTTTTCCAAATCAAAGGGGGACTGCGAGTAAAAGATTTTTAAATAATACTCCCCCCAAAAACGAGTTAATCTTCTTTGGATCAACGTGAAATTGCCTGCCCCAAACTTGCATAGTCAATTTGGGAACGTTCCCCTCCCCCCCAACTAAATTTGGGCCCGCAATTTCCCTGCTTTTTTCCCATTTTGTAGAGGGATAGTTTTAATGTCGCTATATAAGTCTTCCATTTTACCCTGGTAAAATCAAGGGTGCTTTTGCTTGAAAACCCCTTTTTCCCTTTTTTATCTTACTCGGGTTTTGCAAGAATTTTGGTATAAGTTTTCAAAAAAATGTTCCTCCACCAGCGCTTTAGAGGTTTTCTTTTTCTTTTGGCCACATAGGGCCCTAATCCTTCCCCTTAAAACAGTTTTGCTGCTCCCAAATTTTTTTAAAAAAAACGTCCTTTGCCTATCCTTTTTATCTCTTTCATATTCCCACCACCAACCCTTTAGGGTTCTCTAAACTGGTTCACATTTGTTAATGAATGGGGGAACCTCCATAAAAAATCTGACCCCCGTTTTTTGTTTCCCTGATATTAATGCTGTGGGCATGGTTTAGAGATAACTATTTCATTAATCCCTACCCCTTTTATTTTTTTTGATTTAAGCTGGGACACCCCAAAAAATGTCAATACGGAAAAATGACTTTTTCGCATGTGAAAGTGTTAAATTGTCCCCTCTGCTGGATTAGATGATCTCCCAATCACTAGCTGTTACCTTCACACAATTTTCAGCAATGATTTTTGAGTTTTCCCTTCTGGGGCCGTGATCCGTTTTTCTTCCCACCTCCAAATTTCTCATTACGCAATTGAAATCCCCCCCTAATATATAATTCTTTTGTCCTCCCCCCATCCCAACTGTTTCTATTTTGGGGAAAAAATATCTGTCTCCTTTTTTGGGGGATAGATATTGTATAAACTTTCTACCAGCTGGGGGATCAGCACTATATTTTTCCTCTACCTTCAATTTTTCAAATTGTTGAGAATTAGCTTACACCCCGAATTTTAAGTGCTAGAAAACCCCCCACGCCCGATTTCCCCTTGACTCCTGTACCCCCATACCTCCCCAACCACCCCTTTTTGCACCCTTTGAAGTCTCCCCCTTCCGGGGGCTTTCTTTCAAAAGAGCAAGGCCAACTTTAATTTCCCCCAAGTCCCCAAAAAACCATATTTCTCTTGTAGGAGACCGCAATCCCTTTACAACCCAAATAAACCCCTTTCAACATTGGGATCTCCATAGGTTTATAGAATCAATGGATTTTTATGTACCATAACCTGAACAAAAATCTATAATACAAACTGTGTAAAACACCTCCTCCCTCCCCCCCTCTCCCCCTCTCCTTTCGCTGACTTTTACTTTTTTTTCCCCTTAAAATACCTTCCCTGTCCTTTCCCTCTAACTCTTTTTTCCCCTGTAAGAATCTCTCCTCCTAACCACCTCCCCCTTTCCGTATCGATGCTTTTTTCTCCCTAACTCAAACAGATCGCTATAACGCACAACCATCTCCTGGCAGTTTTCAGCCTGTATCTACCCCATTAGCTTTGAACCGGATTTTTTGAATCCACCTCTCTTTTGTTCCCCTTTTCCCCTTTTATTAGAAAATCTCTCTTTGGAAAATGCCGCGGACCCCCCTCGCATTTTTTGAATGATCAAACCTAAACCCCCCGGGATATGGGGTTGGGATAAATCACCCTGGGCTGCGTTGTCTCCAAGACCCCTCAGAGCAGTATTATCTCTCCCTTTCCCCTTGGGGGCTTTTTGGGTTTTAAAAAAGGAGGGAAACGCTTTTTTTTTGCCTCCTCTGGTGAGTTACATTTGATGGCTTCATTTTCCGAAGGATTTTTTGCACTGCCCGGGGTTTGGGGAAAAAAACTATCCGCTTGCGGGGCCCGAGCTGACAAATCTCTTTTTAGGTCGCTCCTCTTAGAGACCCTACTGAAATCCCCCAAACATTAAGAATTTCTACCTTTATCTTCCATCCCCCCCCATTTTTCCTATACGCTTCACAAGCAAGTTTTTTTTGCAAAGGTATTTTACTATAACGGCTCGGGCTGCCGGCCGTTCCTGGGGGGGCCCAATTCTATGTCCCTCTCAACTTTTAAGTGTTTGTCAATACCTAAAAGTGAGGGGTTTTAACTGCACAAAGTTGTGTAACGCTGTCTTTCACGCTTCCGGGACCCAAAAAGGTAAATTTTTCGCCGGACGATTTTCTAAGTCCCCCCATTTTTGGCTTTCCGCAAAACAGTTGTCTTTGAACTTTAAACAGGGGGTTTTTAACCCAAAGATGTCATCTCTACACAACTCAATCTTTGCCATATCAGGACTGTGCCGCCTATTTGAGACTTCTGCCTGCAAAGCAATATGGGGGGCTGCCACTGGGCTTGACTGATTTTGTGACAGTGTCCTCCAGTGCTGCTGTAATTGCGGGGCATGAAGTTGCTACCCTTTCTCTAATTCACACAGCTCCCTGCCTGCCCCGATATTTCCTCATCCCCAGGGGGGTTTTGCCCGGTCTTCCCGAGCTCCCACCTGCTTTTCTGTTCTCCCGCCGCTTTCCCCCTGGGCGTAGCAAGTCAGGCGCCATCTTGGGCCCATGCTGCCCGGAGGGAAGTGGGGGTAAATTGAGCCCCACCGTCCCCCGGGTGCCGCCGATCCCCCTTTGGGTACCGGGGGGCCTGAGGTGCCGGCAAATCGTTAGCGCCCTCTTGCGTGGTTTTCGGGGCGGGGGGCTCCATTTTAGGGACGGGTCCGGAGCCGCGTTCCTCACCTCCTCCTCACATGCGCGCCGGAACCGGAAGCTTTCTTTTTGCTTTTTAGAGGGACCCATTTGTTGATAAGAGCATGAGAACGTTTTAGAATGCAGGGATGAACTAATAGGTATGAGGTGTTTCTAGAATTACAGAAATGGAGTGGCCACCTTGAACAGCTAATACAAGATTGGAGTGAATGTTGCTATTCCAAGGGCATAATAGGTGAAGGAATTTAGGCCATGGTAGTTAAAAATGCATGCCTATTGTCTGGGCCTGGATGTCACAAATAATGTTCATTAAAGTTTTGTGGAAACCCACAATAAGTTTCTCATGTAAGTTACCTATATATGATACAACTGTAAAAAATAATGTTGAGAAACAATAATGGAAAAGTACCACTAGATGGCCGTATCTTACTGTGTTTGACAGACCAAGTTATAAGAGGTGTAGTTTTAACACAGTAATGGTAAGAATTGATTATACACTAATAACAGTAGAGATGTGCTTCTACCAATGGCACCCGTAACACCCAGGTAATATATAAAATGGAATATCGAGAATCTAACAATATGCTACTAAACTTCCGTGCAGTACTTAATCAGAAAAATGTAACGGGTGTAGGAAATTTAACATAGACAGGCAGAGATGTATTATATAGCGTAGTACCCTAAGAAATACTACGTTTGAATAATAAAGTAAAATTGTATATCATTGCATTGTACAATAAACAGTATGGGGGGAGAACAAACCCTTATGTTGTGTAAGAGAAATTAAGAAAGTTATGTTAACCTTAATGTTGTTGAATTACATTTAAGAATAGTTGAAGAACACGCTATCAGATCGACAAACATCAACAGAATCCCCTGGGTGGTGTGGAAAGGGAATGGAACTAGGGTCTCGCCACACACCTCCAAGCTTCCACACACCACTTCAACCAGTGTACCACTATATATGTACAGGTATTAAGACACTCAAATACACTGTAAAACAGGGGTTAACCCTCTGAAAGATGAAGAGATAAGAAATAAGTATATCACACAATATTTTTAGAACTCCCAGTATATAAGGGGAACAATTATACAGTACCCTAACATTGAGGAGATGGAAATGCCTCCTTTATGGAGACAGGCAGGCCAGGGTGATCTCAGGTTGCCTATTGGTCCCTCAGGTGACCGAGTCTCTGCAGTAGTCGAGGGGTCTCAGGTAAGCTGGAGAAGTATTGCTGAGTCTGGAATCTGTTCCGTCCACGAGAAGTATTATTAGGTGTCCCACAATGGGTAAGAAAGCAGCACTGTTCAGCGATCCGACAGCGCTGCATAACTTGTGCAAGATACTTGCTGAGAGTATCAGGGCCAACAGGTAGCGATAGGAGTAGGTCAGGATTCACATCTTGGCAGTGTCGGACTGGGGGGTCTGGGGCCCACAGGGGAATTGATCTTTGGGGCCCACCCTACTGTACATGAAAATATTACCGGCCTCTCGGACATAAATGGACCCATTTTACCACATAATACAGTGTGCAAAAAAGAACTGTATTGTGTAGTACACAAATCCAAGGGAGTCACACATTTGTCAGTCTAACATATCATAGAAACAGGGCTAAGTAGCTCCATCCATATCCCCCTCCACGTTTCCCTTGGTCACGTGTGGCGCCCCATGTCTGGATCACCATAAAATAACTGTCTGTGTAAGGTTTCATGTGTATTATTAGATGTAATGAAAGTTTGTTTCTCTGCTAAGCACTGCATACAGACATTGTAACCCGATCCCTTACTGGGGATTCTACACTTTCCTCCATCCAGAGTTTAGGACACGGCCCCTAGCCTGAGAGAGGAAGAGGAAGTGTGCCCAGAGAGTGTTGTATTGTGGGAAGAAGAAGGAGGTTGTTGCCTCATGTAGAGAGGGTGTGTGCCTTCCTACAGGGCAAGCTGAAGGAACCAGGGTATCAGTCCCTTGGCCACAGTGACTTCCAGAGTCTGTGGCAAACTGAGAAAACTGCTTGTGTTCACAAGTAGCAGAGTGAATTGCCCAGGAACTCAGCAGCTTCACAGAGTCAGGAGTTCAATGGTGAGAGAAGCCAGGATTCCTATAGGACCCGCACTGCCTGTTCTTGGAAGGGATCACTGATCCAGCATTTTTCTCTTGGAAATCACAGAATCCAAGAGTCCTGTTATCAAATGTGTAACTAGCAGCAGGTGAGCTCCACCACACTACAGCAGAGAAACTGAACTCTCATCACACATGTGAGGCAGAAATCCTATTTTCTGGACTGTGTAACACCTGGCAATGTCTGCAGAGCTTCAGTAAACTGCAAGTGTTTATAACCCTGCCTGGATGTGTTTGTTTTCTGCCACATCATCCTGCACCATCTGCCCTGGGAGTCAGCCCTAGTTGGGGAGGGGCTAATCACCAGGCACTAATTACCACCATCTATCTCCCAGGGATCTCCATTAGAGCCAGGCCAAACTCTGGCCGACAACCCCCCAACCAGCGTCACAAATTTTTTCAATAAATCCAACTTTGCCAAGCTGCGGCCGCGCCTGGCCGGGCCTGACCAGCCCTCGGACCCCCGTGTACTACTACTGAGGCCGGCCGGGGCGGTACAGCTTTTTGGCGTCACGAACAGGTTTCCTAAGTGCCTGAAAGTGTTAAAGGGTCCAGAGCTACAGAGGTGGTGAGTCACAATCCCGTAGGGGTTAACAAGTGGGGAAGATGTCTCAGCCCAGCAGCACCCCAGGCCTCAGCCCCAGTGGTGGCGCATCTTCTGTGGGATCTAACCTTAGTGGCGCAGCAACTGTGGCTCCCATACTGCCACTAACCATGCCTTATATACCTGGTGCAACATGGCTGCCACAGTATACAGGTGAATCACCCACAGCACACT
>JAODAL010078311.1:0-12959 GCA_025379985.1 Phyllomedusa bahiana
ATTTTTTAGGACCCAGCAACCCCCCTGCCTGCGGCGCTGATCTGTATGCACGGCGCCAGGGGCGCCGGACATACAGGGGGAGGAGGGAGCGCTCCCTCCTGCCTCCTCCCCGCACAGTGAGACCGCGGGCGGGTGAGCGGACCCCGCGCCCGCTTCACCCGCCCTTTGGAACAGACCGGCGCGCCGGAGTAGAAACCACCAGCGCTACTCCGGCCCCCGCGGCCATTTAAAGGACCCCCGCCGCCTGTTTGGTGGCGGGAGAAAAGGGCCAATCCCCCAGGAGGGCGGGGGGGGGGGACCCCAAATAGCGGGACCCCCCGCCAAAAACGGGAGAGTTGGCATGTATGGTCTATACTAATATACTGGACCTGTGTCACAGAGGTACAGTATATTAGAAATATACATCCACAAAGGGACAGTATATACACAAAATGAATACACAGATAAATATTGGACATATGTATATACTGTTCCTGTGTGTATATTGCAGTATATATATTTAAAAATACACATACACCCACAAATTTTGTATACATATATATACACAACACATGTACTTCAAAACAGGACAGTATATACTCAAATGTAACACCCAGATAAGTATTATACATGTATAACTTATCCCTGTGGAAGTACATGTGTGAAATATATATAGTTGTAAGTGTGTATATAAACATATATATATATATATACTGTAAATACACACAGGAACAGTATATACACTGTCCAATATTTACCTGTGTTTCATTTTGTGTATATACTGTCCTGTGCGTAACAGCTGAGTAGGTGTCCATCTGCAGTGAGATAAGTCTGATGTATTAAAGTGGTCAAGCAAGTAAAAGTGAAAAAAACAAACAAAAAAAAACACATATATAAGCTTTCCCCATTACAAATGCTTGTCAATGAAAAATTTACAAAAAAGTACACATATTTGGCATCACTGTGTGCGTATAAACCCGTGCTATAAAACTGATATTTTACCCCCTCCATGAACACTGCTACAAAAATAAAAAAAAAAAACATTTTTGTTCATCCCCCCTGTGCAAGAAAAATTTAATAAAAAGCAATCAAAAAGTCCCATGAGCCCAGAACAGCACCAATGAAAAAAGATATGGCTATTAGAAGAAAAAAAAATGGAAAACAGCTGTGTTATTTAGGAGTTAAAACTACATCACCACATACAGTAACTGATTTTTCAGACTATAAGAGGCACTTTTGTGCCCCCAAATTTGAGAAGAAAATGAGGGGACAAGTGTAGGCTGGGAGGATGGGGTATGTTGTCTGAAAACCCTCAGTAAGGGAGCAAGAGCAGGTCTCTCTGCTGGAAAATGCGGGGGGGTTTAATTAAACCCCCTTCATGATATGGATTCCCTAACATCTAAATGGGCATAAAGGATGTAAAAAGCGGCTCACCGCTAGCCCCTTATGCAAGCAGACCGACTGTTCCTTACACTCGCCACTAAAAAAGGGGCCCCCTCCCCAAATGTTTTAGGACCCTAGCAACGCCCCTGCATTTGACCATTTGTGATTATTCCCCTGTTTTCCCCTGTCCTCCTTTGTTTGTCCTGTGGATCCACTCATTTGAATTTGTTTTCTTATATCTCTCTGGTGGAGCAACCTGGGTCTCTTGCAGACAAGCCCATCCTGCTTTGTGACAGGCTCTGGTGAAAACCAAGATGTAATACCTCATATTTGATATTTTTCCAGTTGTATCTTTTATTTTGCCCAAAAAAACCCTGGGACCCCTAGGGTACAAGTATTTTGTACAGGACCCCCCTTTTAAAGTGCTGGGGCAGCCAAAACCATTTGAATTTAGGGGCGTTAGGCTTAACTCAGCTGGTGTACCGTATGAATGGCTTACCCTTTGTATTCCTTATTATATGCAATTTCATTGAATTGTTTGATTTGTGTTATTTGTGGCTTTTTGCTGCGGGTGTGAATTTATTTAGAGAAAATAGAGCATTTTAATTAAAAACCCGGGCCCCCTCATATCTTTTCCCCCCCACATTCGCATGGATTCATGTATCTCTCACCATTGAGCTGTAATGTACTTTGTGTTTTGTATAAATTTTTGTCCCCTTTTTTTCTATGGAAAACCAAGAGGTAGTCTTAGATTCTGTTTCTCAGAGGGTGTGTGATTTTATACAGTGGTTTAAAAAGGTTTTCTCACCATGCTGTTTCACAGAGTAACAGACAGACTCACACTGGCTGGTCACACTGTGGGTGGTTCAATAACAGTGATTAGCATATTTAGCTCCTCTATAACTAGCTGAATTCTACAGTGACAAAACTGCAGGGGATTTAATCTGTAGGAAACAAAACTAAAGATCCCCAGAGAGTGAAAACAAGTGTTTTTTAAAAGGTAATGTAACGGCTAGGTAGTGGATCCACTGGACCACCGCAAGCGATGGCAGCAAAACCGCGCCCGGGACGGATCAGGGGCCGGACTGGCCCTAGACAACCGGGCACTTGCCCGGGGGCCCCTGGGTCGGGCCACAGGGCGGCTCGGAGCGCCCCCCGGGGGGCCGTTTTTTTCCCCCCCCCTTGGCGGGCCGATGCCGGCGCACGCACAGGGGCCGCAATGGTGCTTTTCGACCGGACCCCTGTGCCAGGGGCCGAGAGGGGGCCCCCCCTGCCGGCCGGGTCACTGAACCCCAACCAGAGCCATCATGGCCGCCCCCTGCAACCCCCTGGTGCAGGCACAGCCCAGGCTGAACATCTGGGATTATTTATCCCGTCTGTTCACCCCGGAGGCCACGGGGCGGCGCGCGATTTTAGACGCACCCCGCCCTGTTTTCCCCCCGGCCGCACCCGGGAAGCGCCGCTTGGGCGGATTTGGGAAGAGGGGGGGAAAAGGGGAATCAGGTAAGAAATTTTTTTTTATTTTTTTTAAAATATTACTGCCCCTGCCTGGCTAAACCCCCCCGGCCCTGCCTGGCGCCGGGGCGGACGACGGGTAGGCCAAGGTAGGCGACCGCCTAGGCGCCTACCTAAACCAAACCCAAGGGGCGCAGCCCGGGGCCCCGACCCCGCCGGCTCCAGGCCGCGCCGTGGGCCGAAGCCCCGGGGCTCTGTACCGCTTCTGCGGAGCAAGAGCAAGCCTCCCTGCCCCCAGACAGTGTGGGCCCACTCACCGGAGGTTTCCCCGATCCCCCAGTGGCTGAGGGCCGACACAGGGGGCCCCGGGGCCTCATAGCGCTGAGGACCCGCCGCGGCTCCGTGCGGCGCTCGGGCTGGCAGCGTCGCGTTTGAAGTGATGTCATCGCGACGCTGCCTCTCCTCGGGCCGCACAGCGCGTCATAGGCCGTGCGCCCGAGGGAAGCTGCCGGAGGATTGTCCGGCGCTGGAGGCGGGGCCCGAAGGGAGCGCGGCGCCCGGCAGCAGGTAAGTATGAATGTTGTTGTTTTTAAATGCCTGCCTGCGGCCCCCTATATTCTGCCTGCGGCCCCCATACGCCTGCCTGCGGCCCCCCTATATTCTGCCTGCGGCCCCCTATATTCTGCCTGCGGCCCCCCTATATTCTGCCTGCGGCCCCCTATATTCTGCCTGTGGCCCCCATACGCCTGCCTGCGGCCCCCTATAATGCCTGCCTGCGGCCCCCTATATTCTGCCTGTGACCCCCATACGCCTGCCTGCGGCCCCCTATATTCTGCCTGTGGCCCCCATACGCCTGCCTGAGGCCCCCTAAAAAATGCCTGTGGCCCCCATACGCCTGCCTGCGGCCCCCTATATTCTGCCTGTGGCCCCCATACGCCTGCCTGCGGCCCCCTATATTCTGCCTGTGGCCCCCATACGCCTGCCTGTGGCCCCCTATAATGCCTGCCTGCGGCCCCCTATAATGCCTGCCTGTGGCCCCCCATAATGCCTGCCTGCGGCCCCCTATATTCCGCCTTTGGGCCCCCTAATGCCTGCCTGCGGCCACCTATAATGCCTGCCTGTGGCCCCCTATATTCTGCCGTGGGCCCCTATAATGCCTGCCTGTGGCCCCCTATATTCTGCCTGTGGCCCCCTATAATGCCTGCCTGCGGCCCCCAAAATTCCTGCCTGGTGCCCCCATAAGCCTGCCTGAGCCCCTGTACCTGCGGGGCCCCTTGTGGTCCCAACCCTGCCTTGCGCCCCCATACGCCTGCCTGAGCCCCCATACGGCTGCCTGCGGCCCCCATAATGCCTGCCTGTGGCCCCCTATAATGCCTGCCTGCGGCCACCTATAATGCCTGCCTGTGGCCCCCATACGCCTGCCTGTGGCCCCCTATAATGCCTGCCTGTGGCCCCCTATAATGCCTGCCTGCGGCCCCCTATAATGCCTGCCTGTAGCCCCTATATGCCTGCCTGAGCCCCCATACGCCTGTCTGTGGTCCCCATACGCCTGCCTGCAGCCCCCTATAATGCCTGCCTGTGGCCCCTATCGGCCTGCCTGTGCCCCCTAAATGCCTGCCTGTGGCCCCTATATGCCTGCCTGAGCCCCTGTACGCCTGCCTGTGGCCCCCATACGCCTGCCTGTGGCCCCCATACGCCTGCCTGTGGCCCCATACGCCTGCCTGAGCCCCTGTACGGCTGCCTGTGGCCCCCATACGCCTGCCTGCGGCCCCCTATATTCTGCCTGTGGCCCCATACGCCTGCCTGCGGCCCCCTATAATGCCTGCCTGGTGCCCCTATATGCGTGCCTGGTGCCCCTATATGCCTGCCTGGTGCCCCCATAAGCCTGCCTGGTGCCCCCATAAGCCTGCCTGAGCCCCCATACGCCTGCCTGAGCCCCTATATGCCTGCCTATGGCCCCTATATGCCTGCCTGTGGCCCCTATATTCCTGCCTGAGCCCCTGTACGCCTGCCTGTGGCCCCTATAAGCCTGCCTGTGGCCCCATACGCCTGCCTGTGGCCCCAATACGCCTGCCTGAGCCCCAGTACCGCTGCCTGTGGCCCCTATATGCCTGCCTGTGGCCCCATACGCCTGCCTGCGGCCCCCTATAATGCCTGCCTGTAGCCCCTATATACGTGCCTGGTGCCCCTATATACGTGCCTGGTGCCCCCCATAAGCCTGCCTGGGCCCCCCATAAGCCAGCCTGAGCCCCAATATGCCTGCCTGTGGCCCCATATGCCTGCCTGTGGCCCCTATATGCCTGCCTGTGGCCCCTGTACGCCTGACTGAGCCCCTGTACGCCTGCCTGTGGCCCCCATACGCCTGCCTGTGGCCCCATACGCCTGCCTGAGCCCCTGTACGGCTGCCTGTGGCCCCTATATGCCTGCCTGTGGCCCCATACGCCTGCCTGCGGCCCCCTATAATGCCTGCCTGGTGCCCCTATATGCGTGCCTGGTGCCCCTATATGCCTGCCTGGTGCCCCATAAGCCTGCCTGGTGCCCCCATAAGCCTGCCTGGTGCCCCCATAAGCCTGCCTGAGCCCCCATACGCCTGCCTGAGCCCCTATATGCCTGCCTGTGGCCCCTAAAATGCCTCCTGGTACCCCCTTTACCGCCTGCCTGGTACCCCCATACGCCTGCCTGAGCCCCCATACGCCTCCTGTGGCTCCATACGCCTGCCGTGGCCCCCATATGCGCCTGCCTGTGCTCCATACGCCTGCCTGTGGCCCCCATACGCCTGCCTGTGGTCCCCAAACGCCTGCCTGAGCCCCAATACGCCTGCCTGGTGCCCCTATACGCCTGCCTGTGGCCCCCCATACGCCTGCCTGTGGCCCCCATACGCCTGCCTGGTGCCCCCATACGCCTGCCTGTGGCCCCTATACGCCTGCTTGTGGCCCCGTACGCCTGCTTGTGGCCCCGTACGCCTGCCTGTGGCCCCGTACGCCTGCCTGTGGCCCCGTACGCCTGCCTGTAGCCCCCATACGCCTGCCTGTGGCCCCATACGCCTGCCTGAGCCCCCATACGCCTGCCTGAGCCCCCAATCGCCTGCCTGTCGCCCCCAGACGCCTGCCTAACCCCTAGCTATATATTTGCCTGAGCCCCTAGCTATATCCCCTGCCTGAGTGCCCCTATATTTATAACCTACCTCTAAGGGGACAATATCTATATAACTGCCTGACTGAGAGGGCATATCTATATACCTGTCTGACTAAGGGGACTTATATACCTAAAATTAAGGAGTTACGGGGAAATGTGAGGAATCTAAGATATTTGTGTCCAAATCCTCAGGGAACGAGTCTTGGCCGGGAGCAATTGGCATGAAGGTGTGAACCGGAAAGGAGAAGAAAAGGGAAAGTGAACGACGGGTGATCAGAAATGATGTCTCCAGTGAGTCACTAATGTAACTGCAGTGTAATCACTAATATGTCTGCAGAGCGTCTACATACAACTAGTATCTACCACTATATGGTCACTGTATGGCGGTGGTATATGTAATCAGAGCCAGCTGATGGTCACATGTGGGGGTCGCGTTCGGTCAGGGTCTGGCAGCATTATTTGAGCCTTAAGTAGTAATAGTTTTTGGGTCTTGGTTTTGTAAACAGTGTTTTTAGTAACAATCAATTTTTCTGGTAGATTTGCTCCATGTATCGGTGGATTATTTAGTGACTGTTATTTAGGGGTATTGCACTGTCATTAAAGGAGGGGAGCGATTTTTTAAAATGCAAATTTTTTCAGGGCTGATTTTCTTTGTGCAGTGACTGTTGAGGAGATGGACGGGAGCTATGTGGAATGTGCAGAAAATTAGTGAAAGGACCTGGCGCAGGGTGAGAGGAATTAGTGTGGGGGGGGGGGTATTTTTTTTGTGGGGGAGGGAGGGGCGCCATTGGCTGTACTCGCCTAGGGCACCAAAATGCCTTGTCCCGGCCCTGCCTGGCGCTATATACCCCCCTGGCCCTGCCTGGCCCGCTGTATCCCCCCGGGCCCTCCCGTATACCCCCGTGGCCCCCGCCCCGGCGCTATATACCCCCCTGGCCCTGCCTGCGCGATATACCCCCCCTGGCCCTGTCCCGGCCCTCTGTATACCCCTGGGGCCCCCTGTATACCCCCGTGGCCCTGCCTGGCGCTATATAAACCCCCCCGGCCCTGCCTGGCGCATATACCCCCCTGGCCCTGCCCGGCCCTCTGTATACCCCCCTGGCCCTCTGTATACCCCTGGCCCTGCCGGCCCTCTGTATACCCCCCTGGCCCTCTGTATACCCCCCTGGCCCTGCCTGGCGCTATATACCCCCCTAGACCCCTGCCTGGCCCTCTGTATACCCCCCTGGCCCTGGCCTGGCCCTCTCATACCCCCCTGGCCCTGCCTGGCCCTCTTTAATACCCCCCTGGTCCTGCCTGGCCCTCCCCTATACCCCCCTGGGCCCCGCCCGCTATAGACTGCGCCCCTGCCTGGCTATAGACTTGCCCCTGCCTACCTATATAATGCCTCGCCTGGCTATAGACTGCCCTGCCTACCTATATGATGCCCTGCCAGGCTATATACTGCCCCCGCCTCCTACTACTTGGCCCTGACTGCTAATTAACTGCCCCTGCCCTACATGGCTGATTACTGGGGAAAAGCTCCAGCTAAAACCCGGCTAGTTACTGGGGTAGGCCTGTCTACCTACCAATTAATGGAGGAAGGCCCTTTTTACCTAGCTAATGAGGGTCACTTCATTTTTTTTATCTGACATTTTTTAATTTCTAATTTTTCGGGTCTAACATACACTGTTTGGGGAATTGATAGGAAAGTGCTGGAAGAGAGAGGAGTCTAAGATGTATTTGTGGTAAATTCTACAGGGACGAGTAGTGGCCACTAGAAGAAGACACTGCATGCTGTACCGGACAGAGAAAGAAATGGAAGGGAACGACTCATCAGAGAAGATGTCATGGAGGTTTGGTCCAGAAGAAGAAAAGGAGAAGAGAACAACTCCCATCATGATGACGTCTCCTGTGAGTCTCTGCTTAAGTTTACTTCTATGTTGAGTCAGTGCTGTATTCATGTGATGGTGACCTGACTACTGGTGATGTGATTGGTGGGGTTGTAGGTTATGTTGGTGCTTATGTAGTGTCAGTGTGGGCTTGTCCCGGATTGTAAAGCAAGTGCACACCTGACTCTGATGAGGGGTTTCTCTGCACCACTTTCTTTCTTGCTTGTATGTAGGGAGCTCTCACACGGAGCGGTTTTGGTGCATTTTTTGATGCGTTTTTTTTTTTGCACAAAAACGCTCAAAAAACACATAAATGCACCAAAAACGCTCCGTGTGAAAGCACCTTCATGGTGTAGTTTATTTTAGAAAGTGGCGAGGTGCGAGAACAAGGGGAATTTTGTAAGTGGATATTGTATGTTGGCTGGTGGGGTCTTTGTGCCAGGGCTGATTTTTATTCCCAGTCCGGCCCTGGCGGAGTCTAAGTAGGTCCCGGTTTTCACCAGAGCCCGCCGCAAAGTGGGATGGACTTGCTGCGGCGGGATTCTACCAGGTCGCTACCCCTGACTCGGCGGGTTTGCGGTGGCGGCCGAGGTGCAGAGAGGTACAAAATCGTGAGCCAAGAATCGTAGTCGTGGGCAGGCAGGAAGGTCAGGGCTGGCGGCAATGGTTCGTGGTCGTTGACAGGCAGGAAGGTCAGGGCAGGCGGCAGAGGTTCGGAGTCTAGAAACGTAGCAAGAGGTCTGGTACACGGTAAGGCAAGAATATACTTAAGGAACGCTTTTTCTAGGGTACGAGGCAACACAGATCCAGCAAGGAGTGATTGTGGAGCAAAACCATAAATAGGGGAAGTGCCCGGCAATTAGCCAATTACCGGGGCGCTGGCCCTTTAAATTTACAAGAATGAGCGCGCGCATAAGGGAGACCAGGAAACGGCACAAAGTGGGACATATTTGAGAATCGGTCAGTGACCACCCAGATGACCGAGTTTCCAGAGGAAGAAGGAAGGTCCGTGATGAAGTCCAAGCCTATGTGTGTCCATGGAGACTCCGGAACAGGCAGAGGGACTAAGAGGCCTGCGGGCCTGTGGCGAGGGACCTTGTTTTGGGCACACATGGTACAGGAGAGAACGAAGTCCTTGACATCTTGGAGCAGAGTTGGCCACCAGTAGTGTCGCGAGATAAGGGCGTAGGATTTCCGTATCCTGGGGTGGCCAGCCAGAAGAGAACTATGCCCCCAACCCAGAATTCTCCTCCTGAGTGCGGGACGCACGTAGATTTTGCCCAGAGGAACGCTACAGAGATCCACAGGAGCAACATGAACCAGCCGTTAGAAAAAAAACTCATGTGACAGTTTTGCCTTTAGGGCCCTTCTGGGTCAGGACCGCCCCTGCTCCTACAGAAGAGGCATCCACCTCTAGGCTGAAGGGTTTCTCCGGATCCGGACGGACCAAAATAGGTGCTGTTGGAGGCCAACATTTCGGATTAGCGTTCTTTCGGGTGAGAGCCACGATGGGAGTCACCAGCGTAGAGAAGTGGGGAATGAACTGCCGGTAGTAGTTGGCGAATCCTAGGAAGCGTTGAATTGCCCGCAGACCGACAGGTCGTGGCCACTGCTGGATCGCAGAGAGTTTAGATGGGTCCATCTGCAGCCCTCGATCGGAGACTATGTACCCAAGGAAAGGAAGGCTGGCCTGGTGGAACTGACACTTCTCCAGCTTGGCATACAGTCGATTGTTCCGCAGACGTCGCAGGACCTGGCGTACTTGTACCCGATGAGTCTGTATGTCAGGGAAAAAATCAGAATATCGTCCAGATATACTATGACGCAGTTGTACAGCAAGTCCCGAAATACGTCATTGACGAACTCCTGAAATACGGCCGGGGCGTTGCATAGCCCAAAGGGCATCACGAGATACTCGAAATGCCCGTCCCGCGTGTTGAAATCCGTTTTCCACTCATCCCCCTCTTGAATTCTGATGAGGTTATAGGCACCACGTAGGTCCAATTTGGTAAACACCTTGGCTCCACGTAGACGATCAAAGAGCTCAGATATCAGGGGTAGAGGGTAGCGATTCTTCACCGTGATCTTGTTTAGCCCTCTGTAATCAATACGCGGACAAAGAGAACCATCTTTTTTCTGGACAAAAAAGAATCCTGCACCGGCAGGAAAGGAGGAAACCTTTCAACAAATTCTCCTGAACGTAGGCCGACATGGCCTGAGTCTCGGGCACAGACAGAGGGTAGACCCTACCCCGTGGGGGACTAGTTCCAGGGAGGAGGTCTATGGGACAGTCATACGGCCGATGGGGCGGTAGCTTCTCAGCCTGTTTCTCCAAGAATACATCTTCAAATTCCAGGTACTCCGCTGGCAGACCTTGTAGAGGCTTGAGGGATGACTGGGGAGGAGAGATGGACACCGGGCTGGTGCACCAAACAGGATCCTGGCACTACCGACCCCCAACGTAGGACTTCGCCTGTCTTCCAATCAAGCGTAGGGGCGTGACGTTGCAGCCAGGGTAGCCCCAACAGGATCGCCGAAGAAGCGCTAGGCAGGACGTCAAAGGAGATCTTCTCCGTGTGTAGGACCCCTACACAGAGGGTCACTGGCCGGGTTATGAACTGAATGGAGTCGCTAAGAAGCTCCCCACTGACGGAAGAGATAAGCAATGGCTTCTCCAGGCGGATCACTAGCAAGCGATAGCGAGACACCAGGGAGGCATGAATGAGTCTCCATGACCAGCGGACCCACAGCTCATCCCATGGCCAGCGGCGCCACCCGACCCCGGTAGGCACCCGTGGGGGCGGCCACGGGTGCGCCCACGGCCCGTGAGCCGAGGAACGGGACCACCCGCTACAGGTAAACTAATCTTGTTAGAGATAAGGACTCTGCTCTGTCCTACTCTGGTGATGTCACTCCATACTTTCTGTCAAATCAGGAAGTAAGATATGGATGGTAACCTAGAGATACTTGTGTAAAATCTCTTATCTCTTGACCAGAACAATATTAATATAATAATATATTTAATATAAGTCTTCATTTACCTTTCCCTACATGTTGAATGCTTATCATTGTAGTGAAGAAACCCCTTTAAAAGTAGGCTCTATTTGTGTTACCTGTTTGTGCCTATTTGGTTAATTACTTGACTGACAATTCCATTCTAGGAAGTTGCTTGGCACTTCCATAACAGGTGTCTTCTCCAGACATGCTTCAGCTCCTTCCACAGATGTTCAATATGATTTAAATAAGGACTCATAGAAGTCACTTCAATATAGTGCAATGCTTTGCTCTTAGCCATTCTTGGATCTTTTAGCTGTGTGTTTTGGGTCATTATCTTGTTGGAGGACCCATGACTTGCAACTGAGACTAAACTTTCTTAAACTAGGCATCACATTTCACTCCAGAATGCCTTGATAGCATTGAGATTTCATTGCACCCTGCACAGATTAAAGACACCATGTGCCAGATGCAGCCAGGGCTGTCTTTTCCATTGGGCCAGGTAGGCGCCTGCCCGGGGGCCCCACAACCTCGGGGGCCCCTCCCGGGCAGCCGACTACCTTGCCCAGTGGAGCGACAGCCCCTGCGGTGGGTCCGGCAGCGCTGACACTCTGCAGGAGGTCGCTGGACCCGCTGCGTCTTTAAGCAGCGCAGGAGGCGATGTCATCGCCCCTCCTGCGCCGCTGTATTTCCTAGGCCGGCAGCCCCGCAGGCTTCCGGCCTAGGAAATACCGGCAGCAACGTCCTGGCGTAGGCGGGCGTGATGAGTCCGACCGCTCACGCCGGAAACAAGCTCCAGGAGCGCGGACCACAGCAGGGAGCGCAGAAAGGTAAGTAACATTGTTTAATCGTTTTTTTTTTTAATCTACAGCGGGCACTGGCTACAGGAGACACTGGCTACAGGAGACACTGGCTACATGGGACATGGCTACAGGGGGCAGACATGGCTACAGGGGGCAGACATGGCTACAGGGGGCAGACATGGCTACAGGGAGAAATGGCTACAGGGGGCACTGGCTACAGGGGGCACTGGCAACAGGGGGCAGACATGGCTACAGGGGGCAGACATGGCTACAGGGGGCAGACATGGCTACAGGGGGCAGACATGGCTACAGGGGGCACTGGCTACAGGGGGCACTGGCTACAGGGGGCAGACATGGCTACAGGGGGCACTGGCTACAGGGGGCAGACATGGCTACAGGGGGCACTGGCTACAGGGGGCAGACATGGCTACAGGGGGCACTGGCTACAGGGGACACTGGCTACAGGGGGCAGACATGGCTACAGGGGACACTGGCTACAGGGGGCAGACATGGCTACAGGGGGCAGACACTGGCTACAGGGGGCACTGGCTACAAGGGGGACATGGCTACAGGGGGCACTGGCTACCGGGGGCAGACATGGCTACAGGGGGCATGGCTAAAGGGGGCACTGGGTACAGGGGCAGACATGTCTACAGGGGGCACTGGCTACAGGGGCAGACATGGCTACAGGGGGCAACATGGCTACAGGGGGCAGACATGGCTACACGGGGACACTGGCTACATGGGGCAGACCTGGCTACAGGGGCACTGGCTACAGGGGGCAGACATGGCTACAAGGACACTGGCTACAGGGGGCAGACATGGCTACAGGGGCACTGGCTACAGGGGACACTGGCTACAGGGGGCAGACATGGCTACAGGGGACACTGGCTACAGGGGGCAGAAATGGCTACAGGGCAGACATGGCTAAAAGGGGACACTGGCTACAGGGGGACCACTGGCTACAGGGGGGGCAGACATGGCTACAGGGGGCACTGGCTACAGGGGCAGACATGGCTACAGGGGGCACTGGCTACAGGGGGCATGGCTACAGGAGGAAGACATGGCTACAGGGGGCAGACATGGCTACAGGGGGGCACTGGCTACAGGGGACACTGGGGTACATGGGGCAGACATGGACTACAGGGGGCACTGGCTACAGGGGCAGAACAGGCTACAGGGGGCACGGGTAAGGGGGGAGACATGGCTACAGGGGCAGACATTTTCTACAGGGGGACTGGGTACAGGGCAGACATGGCTACAGGGGGGACTGGGTACGGGGGGACGGGTACAGGGGAGACGGAAAGGGGAATGGTACGGGGGTGGGGAAGGGGGGGGG
>JAODAL010078312.1:0-12959 GCA_025379985.1 Phyllomedusa bahiana
AAGATAAAACTCCCCCCCCCGTCCTGTTCAAGGTGGGGGTGTGGGTGAAGGTGTAGCCCCCCATGGGTAGGAGCGGAAGGGAAGCGGTGTCAGATTCTGGGCATGTTTCTGTGAGGCGCGGGTTGAGGGATTTGGAGAGAAAAGGTCAAACAGCAGTGATTTTGGCGACGGTCGGGCGATCCATAGGCCATTAAAAGGGGGCAGAAAAAGACTACAGGAATGGCAAGAGGTTAGCAGGGTTTTAGGGAGGCTGAGGAGGGTGGGGATGAGCAGAAAGGAAGGTTGCCGGGGTTTGGGAGAGATGTCCCTGAGCGAGAGGGGGAAAATGAAAGAGACAGCAGATGGTCGGAAAAAATTTATGAGGGGGGTTTTGAGCAGTAATAGTGAGTGGGGGTTTGGGGGGGGGGTTGAAAAGGGAAAATAGGGGGGTGGGATGAGTACATGGTGGGGGAAGGAGAGAGGGCTTATGTGGTAAATTGTTGAGGGCAAGATAGGGTGGTAAGTAGGGGGGTGGCTGAGGAGAAAAAAATAAAAGCGGGTAAAAAAAAAAGGGATGCAAAAGTGTGAAATTTTTAAAAAAGGGTGAGGAGTCCTTCTCCTTTGCTCCCTTCGGGCTAAATTCAGGGATAATTTGGGTTTGGGAAATTTAATTCCCATTGAAATTTGGCAGTAAAATTTTGGGCCCCAAAACCCTGGGTCCCAACCACAGCTCTGCAATTATCAATGGGATAAAAAAGCGTTAAATTTGCTTCTTTAGCCGTGTGAAGTGTGTATCTTGATTACAATCAATTATTTCTGGCACCCAAATGAAAGAGATTTCTGAAAAAATTTGTCTGGGGTGGGGTCTTTTTGTTAAAAAGGAGTTTTGCTGACAAAACCCTTCCGACAGGCCTAAATTTACATATTCCAGAAACATTGAGCAGGCCCCCTCATGAGTCGCCCCATAGCGGTGGTCCCGCTAAAAATTACAGCTGAAACCCCCGCAAAACAGCGGGGAAAAGGGATGGCCCCAATTGGTACGAAAATGCATTGCAGCGTAAATTTTGAAAAATGAAGTTTTTAGGTTTTTAAATTACTAAAACATAATTATATTTGTAATCACCAGAATTTTACGGGCCCTCAAATACGATAAAACACATTTGCCCCAAAAGGTAAAAAACTTTTAAAAAAAACCCTATAAAAATGTGCAAGTAAGTTTTTTTAAAAATTTCCCCCCCTTAAAAATTTTTTTTTTCTCAGTAAAATTATATGTATGTTTAATGACCCTTAAAAAGAAAACTTGTCCCCAAAAAAAAAGGGCCCTCTTTTCTTTTGATTTAAATAAAAAGTTATGGATCTTGGAAGGTGCATTATATAAGGCTGTACCAAGATAGAAGTTCTATTACTTCCTGCCCGTGACAGGAAGTAAAAGAGACATTAACATGGCAGCTATGGAAGCCTTTATTAGGCTTGCATCTGCCATGGTAATCAATTGGCACCCAGCAATTGGTGGGGTGTCTAAATGGATGATTGATGCAGCTTCTAAATGGGTAAGCAGCAGAGATCAGAGCTCCAATTCCTGATTTTAGAAGCAAGTGTCAGCTGTAATAATCAGCCGGCACCAGCGGCACACCCACTGCATGGGCAATATGTGGGCTGCACTTCTACAGCCTTAAAAATTAGGATATGTGGTCACTTACCTGATGCTGTTAAACCAATAATAGTAGATGTTTCTATAGCATCCCGTCATTTAATTGAACAACATGCACGAAATTTATCTTTTCATTTTTGTGACATTAAAAAAAGTTAAGAAACCTTTGAAAGCAGGTCATTATCGTAAAATAACTTTTAAGTAAGGAATCTTATTGGATTTTTAGATTGTCAACTAGAATTTCTTATGGTCTGAATATGCAACAGGATACTTTATTTCATTATTGAATTATCGCTATAGTTTTGTATTATGGGTAATATTGCCAAGATTTTTTATTGAATGTCATGGTTCCGTATTATTGGTAATATTACCGAGTATTTAAATATTTCTTTAAAATTTTTTTTTTTCGTGTGTAAAGTTTTTTGAAATTTTCCCTTGGGAAATTACGTTTTTTTAAAAATTAATCATGGGACCTGGTCACAGTCACGTTCAGACTAAGGACTCATTTCTGAAACGCTTCAGCATGATTGTAAATTATTTCTGTACCTGACTGTGCAATTTTTAAAAAACAGGATATATCAACCTTTGGCTGGATTTAGATACTGGATATCCACCTTTTCCCAGACTCGCTGTGTGAGCCCACTCCATAGCTCCTCACCTACAATAGGACATACCCATATGCCCATTGTTGACTCCTGTAGTACCCTACCTGTAACTGACCCAATCCCATTTATAGCCACCCTCTGTTTCCTTTCATAGTTAACCTCTTAACATATATATTTTTTAAAAAAAAATATTTAAAAAATTTTACCACGGGTTTATTAGCTTAAAAGAAACCGTTATGGGAAGAAAAAAAAGGCTGCAAGTTTGGGAAAAACTTTTTGGGTTTTTTCTTTTTTCAGTGATGTACCCTGTACCAAACTGAAGCCTTATATTCCATCTTTAGCTGTTAAGTTGGACTACTAATAAAAAGACTATTTAAAATTTCACTTAAAACTTAAGAATAAGAAAACGTTAATATTAATAATAATTTTTTTTTTAAAAAAATTTTCCGCAATGCCAAAATTTTTTTGGGAATTTTTGGGGTTTAAGATTGAATATCCACTTAGTTTCCATCCTGGACAACCTACTAATTAGATCTCCCTTTCGTCATCCCAATTTCCCCTTTTTTTTATATCAAAAAGAAATTTGGGACCATCCACTAAAACCCTGGGTGTTTTGGGAAATATTGTTTAGATAGCATATGTCCTAAGAAACCCTTTTGTGTATTGGATAGATGTTCCTGTATACATGTGAATAGGGGTCTCTTTGTTCTTCCAATGTATGGGCATGGGCATTTAATTGCACATATGATTCTCTTAATTTACACGAAAAAAAATAAATTTTTTTTCCAAACGATTCCAATTCTTTTTCCCCCAAATGAAGCAAGTAACTTTAATTATTTTTTTCATTTTACAAAAACGGCCCTGGAAAGTAGCTCTATAACATCTATGTGCAGCCCGTACAGATGTAAGCTTTTAAAACTGAAGGGGTGGGGCGCCTCACATAAAAAACACGGCACATCTTCCCTTTTAAATCGAGAGTTATTTAAAATTGGGTTTTTTAATTCCCTTTCTGTGAAAATTTATCTGTATTGGAATAACAATTTAGATTGGACCCGTGTCCTCTGCTGGAAAACTGTGAGGTAAATTTATAGATTAAATTTAAACAAACCCTTTTCACTGAGTTGAATATTTGGGAAAAATCTTTTTTTTGTTTTACATTTGGGAATGAGAGAATTTAAAAAGCAAAACAAAATAATTTTATAAATATTTAAAAATTTATTTTTTCACCAAAAAAATTTTTTGGGCACACCTAGTCCAAAAATAGACAACATCCACATGCTTCCCAGACCATTTTGGGGAAAATTTGCTTCTCATAAAAGATGATTAAAGAGAAACCCCTCACCTAGGTTTTTGCCCTCCTTGCTGAGGAAAAGACAAACTTGGGGCAGACCTGCCCGTTTCCCCGCGCTGTGCCGCTTTTTCTGTTAAAATGCCCGGGGTTTTTTTGAGCATTTAATGTCAAATCTGCAGTTTCAGAAAAAAGTCATTACAAGAGTCAGTTTTTTTTCAAAACCCCCCCCAACTAGGCAAGCCACGCCCCCCCCCCCAAAAATGAAAAAACCTAATTTCTTTTAATAGGAAAAAAAAGATTAATAACTTTTCCCGGTAGGTGGGCTAAGGGCCTTTTTGGACGGGGTTGAAAACCAGCTCATGAATAAGAAACCCCAGGGGTAAATGCTCTAAAACAAAAGCAACAAAAAAATAAGGGAAAAAACGCTGGGGAAAAGCAGGGCTGACCTAAACCCCTTTTACGGCCCCAGCAAGTGGGGCATAAAACTATTGTAGGGGGTTTTCCCCTTTAAAAAAGTTTTGAAAGGACCTCATAAATCCATGCTGATGCTGCGTTATAAGGTTACTTTTCACTGAGATGCTTCTTTAGGCATCTCTTAGAAAACCTTCAAGTATTTTAACCACAGTATAAGTTAAACCTACAGCCCTCTAGTTTTTATGCTCACATTTTGACACCTCTTTCAGTAATGTCATCATGTCTACTATGTGCCATTCCTGTGAAGCAGGCTTTGTCATTAAATAATTCTAAAAATTAAACATAATGGTCTGTCAATTCCAATAATAAGTTCCTGCAGAACTTGGGGTGAATACCATTCAGACCCAGTAAATTGTTTTAATACTTTGATTTATTTCAATCTCTGCCATCTTTACTTGTTTTTTTGACACAAATTTAATTTTTTCCCTTTTGTGATTTTTTTAATCCATTTTCCCCTTCAGGAAACACTTTCTTTTTGTTACTTATTGCACCCCTTCAGTTTTATTTCACCACATTAGTTTTCTCCTGCTTCTGTTTCCTTAAAGTATATATCTTTTACAGTAGCTATTAAAAATTATTATACACATTTCCTATTTAGGACCTGTACTTTTATTTTTGAGGTCATCAGTCAGAAGTTTGCTTCCTTTGCTGGACTTACAGGTTTCTGCAATGTTTATATTAGGATAAAACCAAATCCCCAAAAAATATTTTAAATATAAATGTAGGGGATCCTCAAAAAAGCTACAAAACTAGAATAATAAAACCCCTTTAATAAAACGTAAGCTTTAATAATAATAATAAAGTTAAAATAGATCAGACAATCACAATACAAAAAAACTAGGTAATACAACAGTATAAGGAACGTATTAGGTAATAGACAACTCACCACCTCCCATAGGTTGCGTCGTACTGGATGAATTCCACAAACTGGTGTTGGAGATGTAGATACTCTATCCCTAAGCACTATAGCCCTAGTAACTATCCCTTCCTTAAGAGAGAGCCCGCCCTGATAAGAGCGGGCCTGCACAAGTTACCCTCAAAAAACTCCTCACTGCACCCTAAGAAGCTCCAATAAGGGAGTGAGCAAGTATCTTATGTCACAAATCATAACCTAAACGCGTTCTTACCCAAGGATGATTGGTGAGATATTTGGGCATATGGTTAGTGACTGTAATTGGTCACTCTTGTTCTATTGAGACCTACATTTGATGGGTGCTCATTTGACTCTGTGGGTTTACTAATAGTAAGGACAACACCATGTCCCATTAGCCCCTCTAGTGGACATAGAAATTTATGACCTATGGTTACCCCTAAACTGCGGGAAAAAAAGCCTACTGATGAAAAGACTTGTATGTCTTTAGTGAAACGCGTTTAGGTTATGATTTGTGACATAAGATACTTGCTCACTCCCTTATTGGTGCTCAATAGGGTGCAGTGAGGAGTTTTTTGAGGGTAACTTGTGCAGGGCCGCTCTTATCAGGGCGGGTTCTCTGTTAAGAAAGGGATAGTTACTAGGGCTATAGTGCTTAGGGATAGAGTATCTACATCTCCAACACCAGTTTGTGGAATTCGTCCAGTATGACGCAACCTATGGGAGGTGGTGAGTTGTCTATTACCTAATACGTTCACTATACTGTTGTATTACCTAGAGTTTTTTTGTATTGTGATTGTCTGATCTATTTTAACTTTATTATTATTATTATTAAAGGTTACGTTTTATTAAAGGGTAGTGTTGAGCGATTATTATCGACAAAGTTTAAATCGGCACAGTTTTTATGGTGATCGGATTTTTTAGATCATGCGATAATTTAGGTTAAAATCTGTGCATCATCTATTAAGATCGCGCCATTTTCGGAGCTTCCTGTAATTTTGGCGGCCAGCAAATCAGATTACAGAATAGAGCAGGGTGAGATGTGTGTGCGACGTCATGACTGGGATGTGTATGGTTGCGATTGGCTGGAAAAATCACATGACCTTGTTTTACATAGAACAGCGTTTCCTGTTCAGCCTCAGTGTCTCTCAGCGTCTCAGAGCAGAAGGACGTGCGCTCTGCTTGTGTCCAAACAGCTCAGCGAAATTATTATATTTCTTCACAGAGAAACCTCTACTATTAGCTGTGATCCTTACAATTTAGTTAGATTAGAGATTGGAAGATTTTATATAGTTAGGTAGAGAATTTTAAAGGAGCATCTACCACTGTAAAGTCATGGGGGGAGCGGAGGGGGGGCCCCCGCGGGCGAACACAGACAAGCTCTATAAAGAATACTGGATAAAGTTCACCAAGACTTAGTGTAGACATTGCAATAGCTTTATTATTAACAGTTTTCTATTGAAATATTTCCTGGATATTGGGCAGCCTGAACTTATAGGATACACATCTTTTCTAGTAACTGCAGGTCTCTTTGTTAGGTGCAAAACTCCACTTTTATTATCAGTATACATTTCAGATAGGTGTTCATTTTCAATTTTGCCCATTCCACCTTTGTTGATATATCCACCTTGTACTTAAAGGGGTGTTATCATTTCATTAAATGGTCTTCAGAATAAGGGGACAGTGAAAACAAGCAACTTTGCAATTGGATGTCATTAGCAATTCTGCCTTGTTCTCACAGTGTCCCTTATCTTGTGTTTTTATTTACACTGATATCCAGTGTGGGTCTAATCCCTCCTGATCCCTCCTCCTTGCAATTCACTAGCTGAGAGCTCATTTACATTCTGTACAGCCCCTGGGTCGATCCACAGAGCTGTGTCTCTGACTCAGAGTTAGGGGCCTTAGCATTTTCTGTTTCCACACCTAGCAGAAACAGACTGCAGCAGATTGTACAATGAGAAAACATGACAGTTTTGACCCTGTGCCTAACTCTCCTGCATACACGCAGATCTGTGCCGTTCTTAGAAAGCTGTAATACATCTCCAGCTGTGAGAGATCAGTGCTCAGATTAGATTGAATGCAGCCAGGGCAGTTCCTAGGATAAATTTCACTCAGGGCGAGGTGAAGAAATGTCGCCCCCCCCCACCTTCCGTAACATAAGGTGCCACAGTGCATCACCATAAACCAAAGCCAAAATATACAAAAAGCTTTACCACAATGTTCTATGTATAAAACTACTAAATCATAGTCCTACAGTTACCAAATAACACCGCTACACCAACCAGAATCCCAAGACCACTAAGACCACATATCACCAACACACAGTGACCGAATAATAAAACCACACCATGACCACATATCACCACCATATAGTGACCGGATAATACAAACTGACCATTACTGAGTATAAACCATTATACTACAACCAATATTCCCGGCATACAGTGACCATACAGTGGTGGATACCCGCTGTACACAGGCTCTGCAGACATATAAATGATTACAGTAAAGTTATATCTAGTGACTCACAGGTGACGTCTCTGAAGAGTTGTTCTCTTTCTCTTCTTCTTTTCCATCTGTCCCAGACGCCATGACGACTACTCCCGACTCTTCACTGTAAAATTTACAAAACAAATATCTTAAGACTCCTCAATTTATCAGCACTTCTCTACCAATTCCTATCTCTATACAAATGCCCCATCTATAGCACCTCATATGGTAGCCATGTAATATGCCCGGTGTAGCCATGTAGTAGCCCCCTGTAGCCAGGTAGTAGCCTCCTGTAGCCAGTGATGCTCCCTGTAGCCAGAAGATGCCCCCCTGTAGCCAGTGATGCCTCCCTGTAGCCAGAAGATGCCCCCCTGTAGCCAGTGATGTCCCTGTAGCCAGTGATGCCCCTCTGTAGCCAGTATATGCCCCCTGCAGCCAGTAAATGCCCCCCCTAGCCAGTGAGGCCCCCGGTATCCAGTGATGCCCCCCGCAGCCAGCAGATGCCCCCATAGCCAGTGATGCCCCCTTGTAGCCAGTAGATGCCCCCTGCAGCCAGTAGATGCCCCCTGCAGCCAGCAGATGCCCCCCTTGTAGCCAGTGATGCCCCCCTGTAGCCAGTGATGCCCCCCTGTAGCCAGTGATGCCCCCCTGTAGCCAGTGATGCCCCCCTTATAGCCAGTGATGCCCCTCTTATCGCCAGTGATGCCCCCCTGTTGCCAGTGATGCCCACCTTATAGCATGATGCCCCCGTAGCCAGTGATGCCCCCTTATAGCCAGTGATGCCCCCCATTGTAGCCAGTGATGTCCCCCTTACAGCCAGTGATGCCCCCCTTACAGCCAGTGATGCCCCCCTTATAGCCAGTGATGCCCCTTTTATAGCCAGTGATGCCCCCTTATAGCCAGTGATGCCCCCATTTGTAGCCATGATGCCCCCCTTTATAGCCAGTGATGCCCCCCCATTGTAGCCAGTGATGCCCCCTTTATAGACCGTGATGCCCCCCCATTGTAGCCATGTTGCCCCCCTTGTAGCCAGTGATGTACCTTGTAGCCAGTGATGCCCCATTGTAGCCAGTGATGCCCCTCTGATAGACAGTGCTGCCCCTCGTGTAGCCAGTGATGCCCCTCTGATAGCCAGTGATGCCCCCTGTAGCCAGTGATGCCCCTCTTATAGACAGTGATGCCCCCCATTGTAGCCAGTGATGCCCCTCTTATAGCCAGTGATGCCCCTCTTATAGCCAGTGATGCCCCCCTTGTAGCCATTTATGCCCAAGTTTTAGCCAGTGATGCTCCCCTTCTAGCCAGTGATGTCCCCATTTTAGCCAGTGATGCCCCCATTATAGCCAGTGATGCCCCCCTGTAAGTAATTATAAAATAACAGAAAATTACTTATCAGACCTCGGTCACGCGCGTCCAGTTCCGGAAGCTGCCTGAGCGGTGTAAGCGGCGTGACTCATCACGCCGCTTACGGTGCACGCAGCTGCCAGGGATCTCCTCGGCGGCAGAGCTGCCAGCCAAGAGATCGAGCGTCCATGGGGGCGCGGTAAAAGCTGTGCACCCCCTGCGACGCTGATACAGGGAGAGTCAGGACGGAACGATCCGTCCCGCCTCCTCCCCTGTACTGGCAGCTGCTGGCTCTGCGCAGTTGTTATAAAACAGCCGCAGCAGAGTAAGGGGCGCTCCTCCGGCGGCAGGGCGGGCAGGGCGGGCGGCCGCGGCGCCCCCCTCGGATGAGCGGAGCCTCGGCGCCCCGGGCGGTCGCACGCCCTGCCCGCCCCTAGGAACGGCCCTGAATGTAGCCTGTGGTATGTATACAGCTCTTATAAAAGAAGACTGCATAGAGAGAGACAGTGATATGTGGACTCAGAGGAGAGGGGGGGGAGTCTCAGGCCAGCAGTGAAGGGGGGATGAGTCATCCAGCTGGGAGGGGAAGAAACGCCCCTGCATTCACAGAGCTGGGAAGCTAAGAGAAGTGTGAATCAGCCGAAGTAAGGAAGCGATACATCCCCTTTAAATTAGAATCCAACAAGTCAGCACAGGTTGATAGGTGCCAAAAATACCTTGTAATATCCGAATAAATTTCAGATACGTGTTTTTGACTTTGGCGCACTACAGCTTGTTCATTGAGGCACCTTGCACTTAAATGTGAATACTGCAATTTTTTAGTCACCACAGGTGAATTGATAGGTGCCAAAAAATACCTTTTATTATCCGAATACATTTCAGATACGTGTTTTTTCACTTTAGCGCAGGCCAGCTTTGTCGATAGATCTACTTTGCGGTTAAATTTGAATACAGCAATTTTGTAGTCACCACAGGTGAATTGCTAGGTGACAAAAATACCTTTTATTATCCGAATACATTACAGATACGTGTTTTTTGCACTTTTGTCCAGTCCAGATTTGTTGATAGAGCCACCTTGCAGTTAAATTTGAATCCAGCAATTGTGTAGTTACCACAGGTGAATTGATAGGTGCCAAAAAATACCTTTTATTTTCCGAATACATTACAGATACGTGTTTTTTGACTTTGGCGCACCACAGCTTTGTTCATTGACGCAGCTTGCACGTAAATCTGAAAACAGCAATTTTATAGTCACCACAGGTGAATTGAAAGGTGCAAAAAATACCGTGTATTATACGAAAACATAACAGATACGTGTTTTTTTTACTTTGGCGCACTACAGCTTTGTTCATTGACGCAGCTTGCACGTAAATCTGAAAACAGCAATTTTATAGTCACCACAGGTGAATTGAAAGGTGCAAAAAATACCGTGTATTATACGAAAACATAACAGATACGTGTTTTTGCACTTTTGCCCAGTCCAGATTTGTTGATAGAGACACCTTGCAGTTAAATTTGAATCCAGCAATTTTGTTTTGATTAGAGGGATTTGAGAATAGCTGTGATTTGCCGTCTTTTAATAAGAGACTTTCCAAAACTATTCCATACCTTCTCAAATTTTTATATTTCTGAACATGGAGCGAAATGCAGGTGGTAAGCGAGCAAAGAGGGGGTAGCACATGGAGGTAGAGGTACGAGAGAAGGTGCTCCTTCCAGTGCTGGCGACAACACGCATGCCAGCGGATCGTCAGTTGCAGGACCGTCAGGCCTGTCATCGCTGGGTCAGGGCCCTGTGAATCTCAGTAACGAACAGCGTCGCCAATCTGTCCTTCAGTGGTTAATGCAATCTGCATCCAGCAGTCTTACCTCCTCGTCCTCCCAGTCACGGCCACAAATGTCGTCATCAGCATCATCAGCATCCGTCCAACATGAAGCAGCCCAAATGTCAACTCGTGTACCCACCACTGTGGATAATCCATTGTCTGAAGACCTCTTTGATGACAAAATGCGGTTGGGGTCAGAAGGCATGTTAAAAGATCAAGAGGATGATTTTCTCTGCTCTGACGCCCAGTTACTGATGCCATCAGAGGAGGAGAAGGAAGCCGGTCAATCGGCAAAAATCCCGGGCGGTCGGCAACGCCTTGCAGGCCCTCTTGCTTGTAGCCCGCAGCTTCTGGATGCAGAAAGTCAGGACGACCAAGTCACCTGTGTTGATGATGATGATGATGACGACATTGCGGATCCATTGTGGTCTTTTCCGCAGAATTTGCTTGCGAGCGCTTCATCAGTGGACGAGGAGGAAGACGATGGGGTAGTGTCAATACGGGTCCCGCCACAAAAAGAGAGAGGGGGGGTCGCAGAAGTCTGCTGATATGATTCCGCCAGCCACGGTCAGCGGAAACCCCGCTCCTCGCTTATCGCCGTCAAAAAGGTCCAGGACCTCTCAAGCCTGGGCCTTCTTTAAGCAAGCCTCTGATTCACCCAGCGATGTCATATGCCGCCTTTGCCGTAAACGCATAAGTAGAGGCAAGAACCTTAAGTGGTTAACCACCACCAACATGTCTAGTCACATGCAGCAAATGCATGAGTTGAAATGGAGGGAACACTTGGCCAAAAAAGGCCAGACCGACGCCGGGCCTCCAACCACTGTCACACCCTCTGTCTCCGCCTCCTCCTCCTCCGCCACCAAGCGTTCCTCAGCTGCCCATGTCTCTCAGAGTCATGATCAGGGATCAGCCTCCGCTTCAGCCTCCACCATCGCCCAAGTAGCACCAGCACCACCAGAGACCCATCCTACCCCTTCTCCTTCCACCAGTTTGACGACCTGCACGTCGTACAGCGGCCAGTCTAGCAGCCAGCCTTCTGTCTTCCAGGTTTGGGAGCAGAAGAAACACTTTAACCCAAACCCCCCAAAGCCAAAAGCCTGAATGTCGCATTGCCAGGTTTTTGGCCTTGGAAATTTTTGCCTTTTCCGTCTGGTGGACACAGATGGGTTTCCGCCACGTCACGGCCCTTGCCTGCCCCTAATACCAGATGCCGAGCAGGCATTTCTTTGCCAGAAAAGCCGTCCCTGCCCTGGCCAGCCACGTGTCATTTTAAAATTTCAAGCGTGTTGTCTGCATCTGGGGCCCGGGAAAAGTCCATCGACCCCCGACACATGGACTAGTAAGCACGGCCAAGGCCGCTATACCCTCTGTGACAGCTCACTGGGTGAGCGGGGGTGGATGTCTCTGGGGGTGACGGTGGCTCTCAGGCTCGGCGCACGCTCTTCAAAACCCCAGGGATGGTGCAGGGCTCTTTCCCCCAAGGTCCTCTGGTGGCATCACATGCCCAGAGAAACCAAGCCATTTTGAAATTAATCTGTCTTGGAGACAGTCCCCACACAGGTCAGGAGCTGTGGATGGCTCTCCGCAACGAGACCGAGCGCTGGCTGGATGACAAGAACCTTGTGCCAGGCAAGGTGGTATGCGATAACGGGCGAAATCTGCTGGCCGCCCTTAAGATCGGTAGGCTGGAGCACATCCCTTGCCTGGCACATGTCATGAACCTGGTCGTCCAGAAATTTCTAAAGAGCTACCCGGGTCTGGACTGCCTGCTGAAGAAGGCTCGAGGTCTGAGTTCGCACTTCCGCCATTCGCACCCTGCTTCATCCCGCCTGGCTGTGTTGCAGCGTCAGCTCGGCCTCCCCGTCAACCGTCTCATTGTTGACGTGGCAACACGCTGGAATTCCACCCTCCACATGCTCCAGCGATTGTGGCAGCAGCGCAATGCCATTACGCAGTACGAAGTGACACATGGCCTGACAAGCAGCGGTGCGGACCTCGGGGTGGAGGCAGGTGAAAGAGCTCTGCACCATCCTTGCCAGTTTTGAAGAAGCCACCAAAATGGTCAGTGCGGACAATGCCCTTGTCAGCATGAGCATTGTGGTGATCTTAGTTCTGGAACGATTGTTGGACACTCTGAAACAACAGTTCCCGCCAGCGACGGAGGAGGTGACGGACACAGATGCGGACACGGAGCCTTTCTCTCCATCAAATCCACAAGGCCCGACAGTTTCACAATTTCTTCGGTCTTCATTAGGCAGTGGTTCGGGGTCCAGAGCTAGTGCAAGGTGGCGCATCAGCTCTCAGAGTGCATCATCTCAGGCAAGTCAGGGCTGTGTTGAAGGTGTGCCGGAGGCAGCGGAGGAGGAGGAGGAGGTATTCCTAGACACCGATGTTACCGATGTCCCTGCCTTGGAAAGAGGTTGGCGCGAAT
>JAODAL010078313.1:0-12958 GCA_025379985.1 Phyllomedusa bahiana
CATTTTTCCCCCAAGTCCCCCCAAAAAGTTCATTTCGTTCCAAACCGAATTTTCCCTTTAAATTCAAAAAACAATTTCCCACTTCGTTGAATCGATTCCCCATCTCTAATCCCGTCTTTTAACGCACATTAACCCCCCAAAACCCATTCAAAATCCCTTTGGACCCTCAAAATTAAAAAGTGCCTAAAGAAAGTAGTCTTTGAACCACAAATTTAGTTGCCCGGGGACATTGACGTTCCGTCCTGTACACAGCAGACCCAAAACCGCATGCCCACGTCAAAAGTGCTGGAAGAAAGTAGTCTTTAAACATATTTTTAGGGGGGAACTGGACTTGATATCCCCCTGTATCCTTTTTAAAAACCCCAAAAACCCCCCCGGTGCCCTTAGGGCCTCAGCTTTAAAATTTTTCAATAAGAAATTAACTATTTAAAAAACAATTTTCCAAGTTTCTGATGCAAACGCACTTGCCACTCTTCTGCGGTAACTTTGATGACGTTGTTGAAAACCGGACTTTAGAACGTGAAGCAGAAAAACTGATGTCCCCATTTGGGGTAAACAAGGCCTCTGTAAAATCCTGCATTCTCTGTAAGTGGCTTGAAGAAAATTACTGAAAAGGGAAAGAGTGAGTCTGTGAACAGGTCAGGAGGCCTGGCGGGGCCCGGGGAACTAGAGGGGGTTGCGGGAAACCAGGGCTGGCGTCAGCATATTAACAGGGGGGGGTTCAGCTGGCACGACAGATTTAGAGTGGGTGTGTGAGAGCCAGGGTCTTTCAGAATGCCCTTAGCGCAAAAATGCCTTATAGCAGCAACAAAAAACAGCCGGGCCGAACAAAAATGCGCTGGAGAAGTGTGAGCTAAGAACTCGACCCTTCCTCAGAAGCAGTCAAACTGGGTAGCGCTTGAGAGTTTTTCTGCCTCCCTTTTTTGAGTGCGGACCAATGAGCTTTACTTGGGAAAAGCTGGTGTTTTATGCTCCACTCCCCCCAGGTCCCTTTTTCTTTACCCTTTTTTATTTCGTTTTACTCAACGGCTGGAGGAAATTTCTCTGTTCTTGGGGTGTAATTGTCCATACGAACATTGATTCTTGACAAAGGGGGTCCATGTTCTGCTTTTTCAAAAAAAAAACAAAGCATGCTGTTTCACATTGTGATCTTGGGGAGTTTGCCATGAATAAAAGCATTTTGATGGCATGCCTTTTTTTTTATTGGGGCCCCTATCTTGAGGGGCCCTAATGTCGCCCCTTCTTTTTTAAAAGCCATGTATGTTTAGAAAGGAAGAGGGGCCCCCCCGACCGTAGTACTGCTCTATTTGCACCCCTCGCACCCCTTTCACAAAAAGCCCCGACCCCAAAACCCCGCAGAAATGCCTTTATGAACACACAGAGTAAAATTAGCAGCAAGAAATGAGTATTTGAAACAAGATTTCTATCTTTTCCAGCTGCTTGACCCCAAAACTTGAAAATATGACCTTTACAACACTCAATAAAAGTAGCCAGAATAAAAGAGTCTTTTAAAAAACATTTTTGGGAATAGGACCTGGATTATAGTTTGTTTTTGACAGCAGCATGCCCCCAAAAATTCTAAAACTAAGCTTTCGGCCACTGTTGACAATTGTGAAGAACAATGCCTGCTATACTGTAAACCACATTTTTTACAATAGAACCTGTAGTATAGCTGTTTTTAACAGCAGCATGCCCCCAAAACTTCGAAACATGACCTTTCTGCCTCTGTTGACAATTGAGAAGAACAAATGCCTGTTATAAACTACATTTTTTACAATAGGACCTGTAGTATAGCTGGTTTTGGACAGCACCATGACCCCAAAAATAAGAAAAATGACCTCTCGGCCAATGTTAAAAATTGCGAGGAAGAAATGCCATTTAGAAACCAAAAGGACCTGGATTATAGTTGTTTTTCACAGCACCATGACCGTGAAACCATTGACAGTGCTTAAAATTTTGATGAAGAAGTGAGTAAATGGAATACATTTTTTTCATGAAACTGTGTATAATTGGTGTCTTTTACAGTCTCCTAATCGCAAAACCAGCAAAATGACCTTTTGGACACTCAGAATAAAAATTGCAGTAAGAAATGATGACCATTTCTTTTTGGAAAAAGGATGTGAAGTTAAACCGGGAAACTAATCATAACCTGCAATTGGGGGGGCCCCAAAAATCAACAGAGACCAAACCGATTTTATTTTTATGAAAAATCAAAAGATCCACATTTCAGTGAAAAGCCAGATGCGTTTGCCTGTTAATCCTCCTCCAGCTTTTTTTAAGGGGCCCCATCAGAAATGATTCTGGCTGCGGGCGGACAAGAAAACCCCTATGGCATTTACGATCCCAAAACTAGGACCATTCAACCTTTTGGAAAACCCCGAAGTCGATTGGGGCCCCGGAAAAGTGGTTTAGCGATTACGTTGGGGCTATCGTCATGGGTCGATAGTCGAAAATCGGCAATTAAAAGACGATTTCCAACGCGATAAAGATTATCGCCGATGACCATTAAAGTTTTATGGGAGAGCAAAAAAACACCTTCATTCCTTTCACCCCAAAAAGGGCTGGAAGGGAAACGGGGAAATTTAAAATCCCCAATAGGGAAAAGGATACGTGCTACTTTTTAGGCAACACACTTAGGTTATAAAAGCCACAGAAAAAAAGTCACAGACCATTCCGATCCCTGTCTTGCACCCAGCCCTGACCCCTTTTTAAAAATGCATGAAACCCCCAAATTAAAAAGTGCCCAAAACCCGTATGGGTTTTTAAACCCTTTTATTTTACTTTGAACCCGGGCTTGAATATCCCTGTCCCGGAACGCAGCAAGAGCCCCAAAACCCGCATGACCCCAGAAATTAAAAAAATGCTGGGAAAAAAGGGGTCTTTTCCCTCCACCAATTTTTTGTTGAACTGGGGCAAAAGGGCTATAACCCGTCCTTGGGCCGCAGTATGAAACCCTTAAACCTGTCTGACCCACAGATTTAAAAAATGCCCCGAAAAGGTGGGTCTTTGGGAAACCACCCCTTTTTTTTTGAAATGGACATTTTACTATACCTTCCCCGGGCCACAGCTGAGCCCCAAACCGCAGACCCCTAGATTTAAAAAGGCCGCCAAAAAAAAAATTTTTTTAAACCCCCCTTTTTGTTGAACTGGACATTTTTCTATATCGGGCCCCGTACCGGGAGTTTGACCAATAAAACCCCGTCTGACCCCCAGATTTTAAAAATTCAAGAAAAAAAAGGGGTCTTTGAACCCACCCTTTTAGTTAAAAAGGACCCTTTTACTATTAAATTTTTTTGGGACCCCCATTTTGGGGCCCCTTAAAAACCCTTTTGACCCACAAATTTAAAAAATGCAAGAAAAAGGAGTTTTGGGAACCCACATTTAGTTGAACTGGACATTGGGCCCATAAACCCGTTTCCCGGACCGCAGTATGACCATTTTAAAACCTTTTCTGACCCCCCCTATTAAAAAATGCCAGAAAAAAGGGGTCTTTGAACCCCCATTTTAGTTTAACGGACTTTTATATACCTGTCCTGGGCCCAGCATGAGCCCCAAAAATTCATGACCCCCCGATTTAAAAAGTGCCCAAAAAAAAGGAAATCTTTGAATCAACCCTTTTTGTTGAAAATGGACATTGACTATACCTTTCCCGGCCAAAAGCCTGAGCCCCCAAACCCGCAAAACCCCCCCCTTTAAAAAATTCTGGGAAAAAGGAGTCTTTGAAACCCCCATTTTAGTTGAACTGGGCATTTAAATATATCTGTCCTGTTTCCGCAGTATGACCATTAAAAACCCTTTTTCCCAAAATTAAAAAATGCTGGGAAAAGGAAATCTTTTGAACCCCCCTTTTTTGTTGAACTGGAAAATTGACTATACCGTCCTTGGGTTTACAGCAAGAGCCCCAAACCTGCATGACCCCCAGATTAAAAAGTGCCGGGGGAAAAAGGGGTCTTTGAGCCACCATTTTAGTTTCCTGGACTTTAAAATAATCTTCCTGTTCCGCAGTTTCCAAATTTAAAACCCTTTTTGCCCCCAAAATTAAAAAAGGGTTGGGGAAAAAGGGTCTTTGAACCCCCCTTTTAGTTGAATTTGGGAAAATTAAAATATACTTCCCGGGTCACAGCTGAGCCCCAAAAACCCGCATGACCCCCAGATTTAAAAAGTCCAGAAAAAGGATCTTTGAAAACACCCTTTTAGTTAATGGACATGTCTATCCCCCCATCCTGGGGCCCCAACAAAGAGCCCCAAAACCCGCTTTACCCACAATTAAAAAAATGCCGGGGAAAAAAGGGGTCTTTTAAAACCCCCTTTTTAGTTTCACTGGACATAGACTATCCCCCTCCCCTTTGGCCCCAGCATGGCCCCCCAAACCCGCATGACCCACAGATTAAAATGGGCCAGAAAAAAAGGGGGTCTTTGAAACCCCCTTTTTTTAAATTGGGCATTGACTAACCCTTTTCCCGGGCCACAGCATGAGCCCCAAAAAAGCATGACCCCCCGATTTAAAAAATTGGCCGCAAAAAAAGGGGTCTTTGAACCACCATTTTAGTTTAACTGACATTAACTAATCTGTCCTGTACCGCAGTATGACCATTAAACCTGTCTCGACCCACAGATAAAAAAGTGCCGGAAAAAGGAGTTCTTTGAACCACCATTTGTTTTAGTTGAAACTGGACAAGTGAACTATACTGTCCTGTAACGTACATCTGTTCAAGTCTTTTCTGTACCTCCCTTGTACAATTCTGAAGAAAATTTGAATCAGCTATTTTGTTCATGTCGCCGAGTTTTTTAGTAGTATTAGATTCTAGAAAACACATTTTTAAAATAGGATAGGAATACCACCACATCCTTTGTTTTCTCCTTTTTTTAAATGTATTAAATGGGTTGTGTCACTACAATGGATTGCTAGCTCTGTTAAACATCTTGTCTAAAACAAGTCATTTTGGCAATAAGTTGCGTCCCAAGTAACAGTTGGTCCTACTATTCCTGTTTTTGAACAGCACCAATCACCCTTGATGCCACTTTTGAACAAAGTGAAGAACAAGGTCAGTTAGAAACCACATTTTTGTTATAAAGAACCTGTAGTATAGCCTGCATTTCACAGCAAAAGCCACCAAAATTCAAAACATGACTCTGAGCCACTTTGATAATTGTGAAGAACATAATGCGGTTTATAAAACCAAATTCTTTAGAATAGGAACCTGTAGTATAGCTCATTTCACAGCACGATGCCCCCAAAATTCAAGAACGTGCCCCCCACACTCTTGAGCCACTTTGATAAATTTGTGAAAACAAATGTCTGTTAGAAACAATAAAAAGTTTTTTTAGAATAGGACCTTGTATTATTGCTGGCATTCAAAGCAGCATGACCCAAAAAAATTATAAAATGACTTCTCCAGCCCACTGTCATAAAATGTAGGGAGAAATGCCACTTAGAACACCATTTCTGTTCCGAACCAAAGGACCATGATAATAGCTGTATCTCACAGCAACCATGACCCCAAAAAAATATAAAAAATGACTATCCTCACCCACTATTAAAAATTGTGAGGGAGAAATGCACTTAGAGCCACATTTCTGTTCCAAAGGTATCCTGATTAAACAGCTGTATCTCACAGCACCATGACCCCAAAACCAGTGACATTCGAAAAACCTAAAGATGAAGTGAGTAAAATGGAATATGGTTTGCATGAAACCTTAGTGTCTTTTACAGTCTCCTCACAGCAAAACCAACAAAATGAACTTTTGTGAACTGAGAAAAAAATTGCAGTACAGAAATGAGCATTTAAAAAAAAAAAAGTTTTAAAGAGGAACATTTCTGTGGAAAGGAATGTATAGTAGACCGCAACTAAATCGTTGACCACGCAATTGGAGCCACAACATCATCAGAAGAGTCCATGCCTAAATCATCTTGATGAAAGTCAAACGATCCACATTATCTGGTGAAAAGCCATGCTTTTGTCTGTAATGACTCCTCCAGCCAGTTTGAAGTCATTCAAATATGAAACGCTGGCTGCTGGGCAGGACACAACTCTATGGCGTAGGGCGAGCGTGCTTGGGCCATTCATCCATTTTGGATACCCAGAATTCGAGTTGTGGGTCCGGAACACATCCAAAAACATCGGTGTGAGACGCAGATAGTCGTGCACATGAACTTAAAGCTGTCTCTGTGTGTTTGATGTGTAGCCCTGTATTACATGCTTGGTGAGTGGTGTAAATAAAGATTACCAAGGTCACCCATTAGGCTTCTGCCACATTGCCTGCTGCTGCTGCGGCTAATTGACACTCTACTGATGTCACTCCTCGCTGACTTGTTCCACCATGACATTTGAAGAAACGTGAAGCAGACGCAACAGAGTCTCCAGTTGATCAATCAGCAAGGTCTTCCATTTCCTTGCATTTTACTCTCAATTTGAGTGGTGGAAGGAAAGTGCAGCGTTTCGTTTTGTATCGGGAAACCAGGAGTGGTGCCACCCAGATAAACTGTTATCATTTTGATTGCCTTAATGCGAGTATCATATGAGGAAATAGCAGCATCCAAGCACTCATGTTGAGGATGGAGCCTTGATTTCCCAACCCCTCTGGGTCGATGGCACTAGCAAACAGATATGCCTCATCTTCCTCCCTCCGCCCACAAATTCGCGCCAACCTCTTCCAAGGCAGGACGTCGGTAACGGTCTGTGTCTAGGATACTCCTGCCCCTCGCTTCCTCCAGACGCTTCAACACAGCCCTGACTTTGCCTCAGATGATGCACCTGAGACCTTGCACTAGCGCTGGACCACGAACATCGCCTAATGAAGACCGATCAAATTGTGAAACTGTCTGGGGGCCCCCCCCCCCCCCTTTTATTTAATGTTTTTGGATTCGACAGTGAAAAGGCTCCGTGTCCGAATCTGTGGTCCGTCTCCTCTCCGTCGCTGGTGGGACCTATGTTTCAGAGTGACAACGGATCGTTCCAGAAATAAGATACACCACAATGTCATTGCTGACAAGGGCATTGTCCCACTGACTCATTTTGGTGGCTTCTTCAAACTGGCACTGGATGATGCAAGCAGCTCTTTCACCTAGCCTCCACTCTCCGGTGGCTTCAACACCCCAGGACCCACCGCTGCTTGTTTTTTTCAGGCCATGTGTCACTTCGGTACTGCGTAATGGCATAGCGCTTCGCCCACAATCGCTGGATGTCATGTGGAGGGTGGAATCCAGTGTGTTGCCACGTCAAACAATGAGATGGATGACGGGGAGTGCCGAAGATGACGATGCAAATCGCAGCCAGGCGGACGAAGCAGGAGGCGAACGCTGAAGTGCGAACTCAGAACCTCGAGCCTCCGGATCAGCATGCATTCCCCAGACCCGTAGCGCCTTATAAATTTCTGACGACGAGTTCAATACATGTAACCCAGGCAAGTGATGTTCTCCAGCCTACGATCTTAAGAGCGGCCAGCAGATTCGACCGTAGTTACCTCACACCACCTTGCTGGCACAAGTTTCCGGTTGGCACCATGCCAGGTGCTCCTCCGTCTCGTTGCGGAAGCCGTCCACAAGATATCTTACCGAGAACCCTGTGGTGTGGATGGTCCCCCAAGACAGATTAATTTCAACACGGCCAGAGTTCGTCTTGGCGACGTAGATTCCACCAAGGACCTTGGGAAAGAGCCCTGCACCATCCCTGCGGGTTTGAAGAGCGTGCGCCCGAGCCTTGAGAGCCACCGTCATTCCACCAACCAGAGACAACCACCCAGCGCACCTCAGTGAGCATGTCACAGGGATAAAGCGGCCTTTGGCTGCTTACTAGTCTATGATTCATGGTACAGATGGACTTTTCCGGACACAGATGCAGACAATGCGCTAAAATTTAGATGACACGTGGCTGGCCAGGGCAGGGACGCTTTTCTGGCAAAGAAATGCTCTCGCTCTGGTAATTGGGGGCAGCAAGTGGCAATGATTGTGATGGAACCCATCTGTTCACAGGACGGAAAGGCAACATTTCCAAGGCAAAAGCCTTGTAATGCCGACATTCAGGCATCTTGGCTTGGGATGGTTTGGGTATAAATGGTTTTCTTCTTCTCCACCCCTGGAAGACAGAAGGCTGGCTGCTAGACTGCCGCTGTATGGCGTACATGTCAGTTCAAACTAGGTCGGAAGAGAAGGTGGAAGGAATGAGGTCTCCTGTATTGCCTGGTGGTACTCGGTGACGTGTGGAGAGCTGAAGCGAGGCCAGAATCCCTGAGTCATACTCTGAGAGACATGGACCCTCCCACCCAACAGCTGAGTGTAACGAGCATTGGGAGGTGTGGAGGAGGAGGAGGCTGAGACAATAGGGTGTGACAGTGTTTGAAGCACGCAGAATCGGTGTGGCCTTTATTTGGCCAAGTGTTGCCTCCATTTCAAATCATGCATTCGTCTGCATGTGACTGACATGTTGTCGTGGTTAAACAGCTAATATTCTGCCTCTACTTATGCTTTTACGCAAAGTGCGGCATATGACATCGCTTGATGGAATCATAGCTTTCTCAAAGAAGGCCCATGCTTGAGAGGTCCGACCTTTTTTGACAGGCGATAAGCGAGGAGCGGTGTTTTTCGCTGTACCAAAGGCTGGACAGAACATATCAGCTGACCTTCTGCGTACCGCCCTCTCCCTTTTAGAGCTGGACCCGATACTAACACTACCACCAATGACTTCCACCACGCCATCCTCATGAAAGCGCTCGCAACCAGCAAATTCCACATAAAGCTAAAAAGACCACGTTGTTGATTCTGCAATGTTGTCATCATCATCATCATCCAACACAGTGCAATGGTCCGTCCTGCATTCTGCATTCCAGAAGCTGTGGCTGTAGCAGGAGACTGCAAGAGCGTTGCCGACCGCCCGGGATTTTAGGCCGAATGACCAGGCTTCTTCTACTCCTCTGATTGCATCAGTAAACAGGCGTCAGAGCAGACAAAATCATTCCCTCTTTGCCACTTGGTCCTTTGAAATGCCTTCTGACCCCAAAAACCGCATTTTGTCATCAAAGATTGTCTCCAGAAAAATGTATTTATCCACATTGGTGGGTACTCGACTGTTGACATATGGGCTTCCTTCTCTCATGATTGGACGGATGCCTGATGATTCTGAAGATCGTCATTAGTGGCCGTGACTGTGAGACGAGGAGTAAGAACTGCTGGATCAGGTTTCATAACCACTGAGAACGATTGGCGACGCTGTCCGTTACTCGAGAATCACAAGTGGCTCAACCCACGATGAACAGCCTGATCGCCCTGCAACCGACCGATCCATTGGCTTGCGTGATGTCCCAGCACAGAAGAGCACCTTCTCTCGTACCTCACCTCCATGTCCCTACCCCTCCTCTTTGCGTCAGCTTACCACCTGCATTTCTGCTCCATGATTCAGAAAAGATAAAAATTTTAGAGTATTGAAAGAGTTTTGGATGTCTCTAATAAAAGATTGCAAATCACAGCTATATCTTAAATCCCTCTAATTTCTACAGCCAACTAGAGTAGAAACTGAAAAGTTTCTTGCGAATACCTGTGAAATGCGGTCTGTGAAGAACCGTCAGACCAAATCAACATGGTTCCTCCTTCAGTCCAGGATTTACAAATGCCCAGTAGGACTAGGAAATTGATAGTTTTTCAACAAAATATCATACCAAAGTGCGCTATCTGCGCCAAAAAACTGATAAATTTACAAAAAAGCCCAATAAAACTATTCAAGAAGTATACACGGATGAGAAAATTGTGTTTTTTGCAGCAATGACAAACGAGAACAGTAGCTAAGAACATTTTTTCCTATAAGAATTTTCGTACAACGTGGCTTAATTTGAAAAAACTAGGCCACACGCAACGTCAATACAGCTATTAAAAACTAAATGGAAAATTAAAAAAAGGTATTTTTTGCAGCCTATCAAAATACACTGAAGTGACTACAAAAATGCTAGTATTCAAATTTAATTGCAAGGTTGCCTCATATGAACAAACCTGGCCTGAGACCAAATTGAAAAAAAACACCTATCTGGAAATGTATACGGAAATAAATAGTTGGAGTTTTGTACCTAACAAATACACTGGCAGTGATATACAAAATGCTGTAATCAAATTAAAGTGCAAGGTGCCTTATGAACAAACTGGCCTGCGCAAAGTGAAAAAAAACAAAAAAACACCTATCTGAAATGTATACCGGATACTAAAGGTATTTTTATGAGCACCTAAAAATACACCTGCAGTGACGACAAAATTGCTGTAATCAAATTTAATTGCAGTGGCCTCTATACAAAGCTGGCTGTGCGCAAAGTGAAAAAACACCTAATCATGAAAAATGTAATACGGATAATAAAATGTGGTAGTATGCACTATCAAATGACTCCGGCAGTGATCTACAAAATTGCTGTATTCAAATTTAAGTGCAAGGTGCCTCTATGAACAAAGCTTGCCTCCGCCAAAAGTGAAAAAAAACACCTTGGGAAATATATACGGATAGTTAAAATTTAATTTTGCAACCAAAAACTACACCTTCGTTGGACAAAAATTTGCTGTATACAAATTTATTGAGCAAGTGCCACTATTAAATCAAGAGCAGACGCGCCAAAGGTGAAAACAACACCTAATCAGAATGTAACGGATAAAAAAAAGTGGAGTTTTGGCACCTATCAATACACCTGAAGTTAACAATAAGAGATCTGTAATCCTAATACTAAGTTCTGGCTTGCACAACATACAAGTAATATTTCACCCAGAAATACTTAAAGAAAACCCATTTCCAATCAGAGTCTAACAAATCTGGGCTGCACAATATCCACTCCCTTTAAAGAGCCTGTCTGTCTGTCTGTGTTCGCGCCGCAGCCCTGCCGCCCCTCTCCTTTCCGCACTGTACAGCGCTAGATGGCTCCTTTTAAAAAACTCCCCCTAAAACAAAAAACTGAAATCTCTAATCTACCTAATTCAAATGTTCACAGCTAAAAGCATAGCTGTCTGTGGGGAAAAAAAAAGAACTGTTTTTTGCTGAGCTTTTTTAGAGAGACCTAGTACACGTCCTGCTAATTAAAGAAACCCGACACTACGATCATAACAGGAAGTGCTGTTCTTGAAAACAAGGGCATGTGATTTTTTCCAGCCATTCGCAACCATACACATCCCAGTCCCCTGACGTGCACACCCAGCTCACCCTGCTCTATTCTCTAAGCTGATTTTCGGCCGCCAAAATGACGGAACGCGAAAATGGAGCATGTTAAAAGATTTTGCCAATTTTCACCTAAATTATCGCGGGGAAAGAAAAAAAAAACCGACAAAATACATACACATTCCAAGATCAGCAGCACACTAACAACTAAAGAACTATCAAAGGGAACATAGAAATCTTTGAAAAAGCATTTCTGCTATCTAGAAATATGAAAAAAACTTTTGAGGTTTCCATTCCATTTTGATCAAAACTGCTTAAGCCACCTCCGAACTTCAAAGGGGCCTCAGGCAGGTGGTCCTACACTATTGTTACCTCTCATTTGGGCCTATTCAGACCTCCATAATCCAGGGAATGAAGTAACCAGCTTTCAAATTACACTGCACTGATTAAAAAGCCTGCGAGTTGGGTGGAGTGCAAAAAACCAAAATGGAGGCCACTCCTCCACACACAGACCAGAAACAATATATGGTTCTCTACCCACCTTCGCAGGCTTTTTAATCAGTGCAGTGTAACTTGTAAAATGGTTCCTTCATTCCCTGGATTATGGAGATCTGAATAGGACTCAAACGAGAGGTAACGATAGTGTAGGACCACCTGTCTGAGGATCCCGTTGAAGTTTGGAGGTGGCTTAAGCAGTTTTGATCAAAAGTGTGAAATGAAAACCTCAAATGTTTTTTTCATATATTCTAGATAGCAGAAATGCTTTTTCAAAGATTTCTATGTCCCCTTTGATAGCTTCTTTAGTTAATAGTGTGCTACTGATTTTGGAATGTGTATCTTCCTCCTCCTCCACTTCCTCCTCCTCAGCATCAACACAGCCCTGACTTGAGTCAGATGATGTACCCTGAGAGCTGAGGCGTCACCCTGCACCAGCCCTGGACCTCAAACCACCGCCTAACTAGGACCTATAAAGTTGTGAAACTGTCGGGCCTTCTTGATTTGACGGAGAGTAAGGCTCTGTGTCCGCATCTGTGTCTGCCTCCTGCTCCGTCGCTGGTGGTACCTGCTGTTTCAGAGTGTCCAACACTTGTTCCAGAACTAATATCACCACGATGGTCATGCTGACAAGGGCATTGTCCTCACTAACCATTTTTGGGGGCGTCTTCAAAAATCGCAAGGATATTGGGAGAGGTCTTTCACCTGCCTCCACTCTCGGTGGCTTAACACCCCGAGGTCCGCACCGCTGCTTGTTAGGCCATGCTTCCCTTCATACTGCGTAATTGCATCACGCTGCTGCCACAATCGCTGGAGCATGTGGAGGTTGGAAATCCAGTGTGTTGCCACATCAACAATGAGACGGTTGATGGGGAGACCAAGATGACACTGTAACGCAGCCAGTCGGGACGAAGCAAGGAGCGAACGGTGGAAGTGTGAGCTCAGACCTCGAGCCTTCCTCAGCAGGCAGTAAAAACCAGGGTAGCACTTTAGAAATTTGTGGATGACGAGGTTCATGAAATGTGCCAGGCAAGGGATGTGCTCCAGCCTACTGATCTTACGGGCGACCAGGAGATTTCGCCCGTTGTTGCACACCACCTTGCCTGGCACCAGGTTCTTGTCACCCAGCCACTGCTGGGTCTCGTGGCACAGAGCCGTCCACAGCTCTTGACCTGTGGGTTGACGGTCCTCAAGACACATTAATTTCAACACGGCCTGGTTTCTCTTGGCATGTGATGCTACCCGTGGACTTTGGGGGACAGAACCCTGCACCATCCCTGCGGTTTTAAAGAGCGGTTTCCCACCGGGCAGCCACCCTCATCACCAGAGACTCCACCCAACTTACC
>JAODAL010078314.1:0-12958 GCA_025379985.1 Phyllomedusa bahiana
CAGCCCCAAATAATCTGATGCCCAACCCGCCCGAAGCCACACTCTGTGACATTTCTACCATCTGCACAACCATCTTTACCAGGGACTGGTATTGCCACCCACCTCCACACTCTGTTTATTGGTGCCACTGTCTGACCTCATGCTGCTGCTGTGGCTGCTGCCGTGACCTCCACACTGTGTCATTGTGCCACTCTTGACCTCATGCTTTGCTTCCGCCGCCGTCACCTCCACTCTCCGTAATTGTGCACTCTGTTCCTAAATCCAGTTTTTGCCACCTCCAGAATGTTATTGTGCCACTGTCTGACCTCATGCTGCTGTTGTTTTCTGGGCCATGACACCCACACTGTGTCATTTTGCCAAATGTCGACCTCATGCTGCTGCTGCCGTGACCTACACACTGTGTCATTGTGCCACTCTTTGACCTCATGCTGCTGCTGTGGCTGCTGCCGTGACTAGACACTTTTCATTGTGCCACTGTCTGACCTCTTGCTGCTTGTGTGGCTGATGCCGTGACCTACACACTCTTTCATTGTGCCACTGTCGACCTCATGCTGGGTGCTGTGGCTGCTGCCGTTTACCTGCCCCACTTTGTCATTGTGCCACTGTCTGACCTCATGCTGCTGCTGTGGCTGCTGCCGTGACCTACACACTCTGTCATTGTGCCACTTTGTGGCCTATTCCTGTGTTTGCAACCTCCAAATGTCATTGTGCCACTGTCTGACCTCATGCTCGCTGTGGCTGCTGCCGGGGACCTCCAACCCCGTGTCATTATCCCACTCTGGGGGCCTACTCCTGTTTTTGCCACCCCCCAGAATGGTTTGTGCCACTGTCTGACCTCATGCTGCGCTGTGGCTGCTGCCATGACCTACCCCACTGTGTCAATGTCCCACTCTGTGGCCTATTCCTGTTTTTGCCCCCTCCAAATGTTCATTGTGCACTGTCTGACCTCATGCAGTGCTGTGGTGGCTGCTGCCGTGACCTACACACTCTGTCATTGTGCCACTGTCTGACCTCATGCCGCTGCTTTTGGGGTGCTGCCGTGACCTACAAACTGTGTCATTGTTTCCCCCTCTGTGGCCTATTCCTCTCTTTTTCACCTCCAGAATGTCATTGTGCCACTGTCTGACCTCATGCTGCTGCTGTTGGGGCTTCGTCTTGACCTCCACACTGGTCATTGTCCCACTCTGTGGCCTATTCCTGTTTTTTGCCACCTCCAAATGTTATTGTGCCACTGTTGACCTCATGCTGCTGCTGTGGCTGCTGCCGTGAAACCCACACACTTTTGTTAATTTCGCCACTGTCTGACCCATGCTGCTGCTGTGTCTGCTGCGTGACCTACACACTGTCATTGTGCCACTGTCTGACCTCATGCTGCTGCTGTTTGGGTGCTGCCATGACCACACACTCTGTATTTTGCCACTGTCTGACCTCATGCTGCTGCTGTGGCTGCTGCCGTGACCTACACACCTGTCATTGTGCCCCTTTTCCCAACCTCATGGGTGCTGCTGTGGCTGCTAAACCGTGACCTCCACACTGTGTCATTGTGCCCCTCTGTGGCCTACTCCTTTTTGCCACCTCTAGAATGCCACTCTGCCCCTTTCCTGACCTCAGCTGCTGCCGTAACCTACACACTGTGTCATTGTGCCACTCTGTGGCCTACTCCCGTTTTTGCCACACCCGAATGTAATTGTGCCACTCTCTGACCTCATGCTGGGTGTGGCTGCCGCCGTCACCTCCCCACTCTGTCACTGAGTTGCCACCTGAGCCCTCAGCTTGTTGTTTACCAGCTGTCGCTCGCATGACTTTATCAGGCTACATTCCCCCTTCAGTTTTTTGGTCAGTTTTGCCCCCTTAAGTGCCCAGGGAATTTTATAGTGAAGCGATTCTAAGAGCGGCGGCAGTCATCTGCGTGTCATACCTAAAACACAACATTGTATGAAGACCAAACCAAGCTCCCTCTGCATATTTAAGCATGGCACAACGTTCTACAGCACCCTGCAGGCTCTGTGCAGCCTGGAAATAGCTGTTTTTTAACGTGATTCATCCCGAAGTAATTCGGAACGAAGTTATTTTTTGTCGAGAAATTCGGCGAAGTGAGCGAACCGAATTTCGGGAAATTCGCACATCTCTAGTTTCAGCGCTTTATCTGATAATGTTTTACACTTAATAAAAATGAGTTTTTTATTCATACTCCATGCCGCATGGCGCTGAGAGCCGAGATTTCATTGCGCCGATCTCTCCATAGACTATAATGGGAGAAGTAGCTCGCGCTCTGATTGGCTGGCATAGCCAAGCCCCCACTAGCTCAATCAATCAGCTCTTTTCTGCATTTTTACTGTATTTTGAACTGTCCCACCTTAGATTTTGATTGGTCAAAATTTCTCCATAGGATATAATGGGTCCCTGTCGCTCCTATTCTGATGGGCCTAGATAGCCACCCCCCTGCTAGCTCAACCAATCAGCTCTTTCCTGTATTTTTACTGTACTTTGAACTGTCCCGCCTTTGAGTTTGATTGGTCAATAGTTCTCCATAGGTTTTAATGGTTCACTGTCGCTTCTATTCTGATTGGCTGGTTTTTTGCCGACCAATGAGAAGCGCTTTCAGAATTTAAATTACTGTATTTCCTGGCAATTTCCAATATCCTAATTCATGATGTTTCGCCGTTCTTGATTTTTGGAAAGTGATTTTATTTATGTATTTTTTATTTTTGAAGGTTTGAGCTTTTTCTGAGAATGTTTTACGCCTTTATAAAGGCGATTTTTTTGGAATCATACTACACGCCGCACGGAGTTGAGCGCCGAGATTCCTTTTGCGATTTTCTGTTTCCTCTCATGTTCCGTTCTCGCTTCACTTCGCCTCCGCCGGAGCATTTAGACCAGAATCAACCAGGTCTGCCTGTGGGAGCTGCCGAGCGCTGCAATGCGCCGCACTTTGCCGAGCCGCGATCGTACATGCCTCGGAGTTTTCGATTGCGCCGCGTACCGCCCCGGAACACCTACATCGCGCCCACACCGCGCCCATTGCCCGCCCCTTCATGTGGGGCGCAGCTGAAAGTGGCGAAAGCTGCGCCTAACATCGCATCCCTGCGTCCGACACGGGGTTTCGGGCCGGGAGGCACAGGTTACACCAGAAAAAAGGCAAAAAGCCCGTTCATACATGTCGCCCATAGTGAAAAAATGATACCAACACACCATGACCACATGTCACCATCACATAGTGACTGAATACCACCACATTATAATCACATGTCACCACCACACAGTGACTGAATAATACCACCACACTATGACCACATATCACCACCACATAATGACTGAATAACATCTCCACACCATGACCACATATCACCACCACAGTGACTGAATAATACCTCCACACCATGACTACACATCACCAGATGGTGACTGAATAATACCGCCACACTATGATCTTAGATCACCATCACATAATGACTGAATAATACCTCCACACCATGACTACATATCACCACCACATGGTGACTGAATAATACCGCCACACTATAACCACATATCACCACCACATAGTGACTGAATAATACCTCCATACCATGACTACATATTACCACCACATGGTGACTGAATAATACCGCCACACCATGACCACATATCACCACCAAAGTTACTGAATAATACTGCAACACCATGACCACATATCACCTCCACAGTTACTGAATAATACCGCAACACAATGACCACATATCACCACCACATAGTGAATGACTAATACCTCAACATGATTACCACATATCACCACCAAACAGTGACTGAAAATGGTGGGCACCTCATGTTTTCTTTTATTATTTGCAAAAGAAAAAAAAACGATGTGGTATCCTCCATTTTCTATAGCTAAGAAATGGCTGGCACTCACAAGAGAATGATGATTTCGTTGGTGCTAATCAATAAACCAGACAGTCTATAGAGATTAGACAGCACACCAATTTCAATGCAACAGAATTTCCAAATTATATAGTGACAAATCAGTTGGTTTGACGTTTCGGTCAGTATGAGCTTTTTCAAAATAAGTCACTGAAAAATAAATAACATACAATAACTAAAGTGAACATATTATGACATACAAAAGTAAAGTGCTATCTATACAAAATTCTATGGAAATCTACAGAATATACAATCTATACATATATACATTTTCTATAGCCAGCCCAGGTAAAACTAGCCGCTGAGGCCTGATACGATCAGAATGAGAAGATCCATGGATACTGGTCTCTTCCCATCCTAAAAATACCATCCTGCAGCTGCCCCAGAAGAGGACATTCACATTAGCTCATCCGCTTCTGATGATAACTGGGATATTCCCAGTACCCCTGGTGCATTGGGTACTAGGGGTAAAAATGACAGGGGGTTAGTTTCAGACTTGGGTAAAAAAAAAAAACGACTGGCTGATAACAAGGCTGAGCACTAGTAATGGAGATGCGTCTGTCAGATACTTCGATTACCAACACTGGAAAAAAAAAACACAGAACTGAATAAAACCCACTTTATTTAAATAAACACTCTCTGACACTATCCTTCCTTGATCATTTTATGAAATATATCTAATGCTGATCCGCTGTAGATCACCAAATCTGCTGTAGTCCTAAAGGGAAACCTGTAAAAAAACAGTAACACTTTACAAACATGTATAGTCATTGATGTTCCATCCCCACAGCAACCTACTTTTCTATCATAGCCTTCTGTAGGGGATGTCACCTAGCTTTTCCATATGTTAATAGCCTTTCTAGCCACTGAGAAATCTGGGTGAGATCCCCCACAGCAGGTTTCCAGAAAAGCTGGGTGCCTGTTGTGGGGGATGGGGCACCACCCAGAATCTGGATAGTCTATAGAGCACCTGGGAAAGCTCAATGTCCACCCAGCCCGCACATCTAGCTATGATAGGAGAGCATGTTGCTGTGGGGGATGGTGTCATGGGGGGGCGGGTTAAAAACAATAGAAGCACTGTGTATCGAGTGGGCAGAGATGTTGAGTCCGCTCGATACCTGCGCCCCACTTCTCATATGCAGAAATAGATGTCATAGTCGATTGCCTACTTCTGCCTAACCATCCTACCAGCCCTAGTCACAGTACATGTTGACACTCATGGTTCCCTCATTGAACTGTAGCTCCCTACAGCCGTAAGCACTCATGGAGCCCCAAACTTTACTGCCACCACCATGCTTAACTGTAGGCAGATACACTTGTCTTTGCACTCTTCATCTGGTTGCTGCCACACACACTTGACACCATCTGAACCAAATAAGTTTATCTTGATCTCCTCAGACAACAGGAAATGTATCTTGGTCAGTAATCCATGTCCTTAGTCTGCTAGTCTTCAGCAAACTGATTGCGGGCTTTCTCATGTACTGTAGTGGCAGCACTCCTACGTCTATTTTGAAAAGACAATCTCTGGATATGACACTGAGCACGTGCATTCAACTTCTCTGGTTGACCATGACAAGGCCTTTGCTGAGTGGAAACTGTCGTGTTAAACCGCTGTATGGTCTTGGCCTTTATGCTGCGCTCAGTTTCAGGGTATTAGCAATCTTCCTATAGCCAATGCCATCTTTATGTAGAGCAACAATTCTTTTTTTCAGATCGTCAGAGTTTTTTGCTATGAGATGCCATGGTGAACTTACAGTGACCAATATAAGAGAGTATGAGAGCGATAACACCAAATTTAACACACCTTTTCCCCATTCACGCCTGATACCTTGTAACACTAATGAGTAAAATGACACCTTGGAGGTAAAAGGGCAAAATGGGCAAAATTTGTCAATTTTCACTTAGGGGTGTTCTCTCTTTTGTTGCCAGCAGTTTAGTCATTGATTTTTTCTTTTTTAATTTTTTTGAGGGCATGCTAAATTTACACTGTTATATAGGCTCTACACTGATTACTTTTCATGGTATCGAAGTGTCATATCGTCAGTGTAGAACATTACAAAAAATTACTTTTGTGAGATACTGTATATAAAAATAACACTTTTACATACAAAAAGGTTAAGCATTATTTTCAGGAGTGATCCACTCATTTACACTGTTTAAGTAAGAAAAAGAAGTAAAGGAACAAGCATGCCAGCATGTGTCTAAACACATCTGCAAGGCACTGTATGTCTGCATTGTGTGTCGGTTTCAATACAACTTTTTAATATCTGGAGTGCGTCTGCTCTGCACCGATGCTGGAGATTTTTGTGATTAAACTAAGTCTATAGCAGGTTATCACTATAAACTGTGCTGGAAAGTGTGCCCTGTATTTGATTGGATTCTGCCTTCCTAGGAATCAGAAGATTATGTTCTAAAAGCAAAAAGCAAAATACTTATATCTACAACTCTAGATCAGCAGTGTGATAATTAGACTAGTGCAAATTGGTTTTAAAACCAATCCAACTGAGCATTTATTGGATCAGGTGAAAAGTCAGGATTTCACTGAATAGATTTGTGGATTAAACTGGATGTATAGTTTCAACTGAGCTGTTTTGATCTACTCATTTTCTTGCTGTCTTCTTTTGATCCTTTCTGGAAGGCATTGCAGTCCGTAAATGTTTAATCTGCCAGGGTGAAATAATATATAACTACAGTAAAACTTTCTATTTCATTTTGGCATATATACATTCTATTGTAAATGTGAGGAAAAACTTTAACACAAAATAGTGTGGGAAAACCATCATCAAAATATTGCACAGCATTTTGACATAATAAATTATATGTGATTGTAATACTGCAATTATATGTTTCTAATATATTAGGGGATAAGAATTTATACCTATAATTAAAATACAAATTTTGCATACTAGTGATTTTATTTTCTGTGTTCAAGTCTTGCAATTCTGTGTTCAATCATGGTATTATGGTTTTATATTCTTTTTTTAAATGTCACATAAATAATTTGGCATATACATTGCTCTCACCCCCTTAAATAAATATTGCTCCTTTTTAGGTTTTCTTTGTTTCCAACTATACAATCACATGTTTTTGCATGGTTTGCATGATTGGTCAGTAACAAGAAATGCAGTTCAAAATAGAAAAGGTACTGCCGGAAGCAGAATCCAGGGCAACTCTGGAAAAGGAACAGCTGAAGGCAGAGTCCAGGAAGGCAAAGCTGGAAAAGGAAAAGAGACAGCTGGAAGCAGAGTCCAGAGAACATCTAGAAATAAAAAGGGCACATCTAGAAGCAGCAATGGAGAAAGTAGCAGTAGCAAGAGAAGCTGCAGCCGCTATTGCTGAAGCAGAGTCTTTAGAGGAAGCAGTCAATCTCAAGAGTGAAAGACTTGGCAACATTATTGAAGCTGAATGCAGAGAACATGGCAACTTGCCGTGTACTTCAAACTATGTATTGCAACTGCTAAATCAGATGCCAGCCTACATTGGGGTCCAGGAGCAGAGTCAATTCTTGCTTATGAGCTCCAGCAAAATCCTGTCACATGGTATGTAAGCTCAATCTAAGCTACACCCAAACCAATGTCCACAGTATCATCATACCCTTGAATAAGGAACAAGTAGATGGTGGCTATCACAGCAGCAACATGTTCAGAGATCGCTACAGCCCACCAGATTTTCCACTCACTAACCTCCCCTCAGATTCAGATAAGCAATGGATCTCCGATCTTCTAAAATTTAGTGATGAGCAATTTGGCCAATAATCTGCTTCAAGTAGATTCCAGATTTTGGGGAATCATCTCGCCGATGTTCAATCGTCGATTGCGATTAATCTCCCATTCCCATTAAGGTCTATGGGAGAGGAACGCCAGTTTAATTTTTACACCCAAACAAGCTAGGTGAAGCTGGAATTAACATCCACAACAGTAAACTGGGTAGTGGTACATCTTAGTCAAGACAATTAGGCTACAAGAGTCACAGAAAAAATTTACAGGCTAAAATAATGGGTAACCAAAAACATGAGGACGGCGTAGCCACAGCAGGTACAGACACAAGTATTAGAAATGGTAACTGGCAGGAGACCCCTATCACTTTTTGCACCGGGGACCAACAACTTGTCATATATGTGGTGGCAGCAATAACAACGCGGAGGTTCAGTTGGCAGGGCCCTAGTTAGAGTGGGTGTGGTGAGCCAGGGCTGCCGTCAGTCATCTATTAACCGTCTAATGACCACATGCAGCTAAATCAAATGGGGCGACCACCCATTACTACATCCTATTTTTAATATATCACCGGGCACCTTTTTGATTAGGGCCACTGACAGGAAAACTGTCCTATTGGCACGCCTGGCACCATTTTAAAGTAGCCTGACCCAAAAACCAGCAAAAATGCTCTTATGGACCTTCAGAATAAAATTTTGCAATAAGAAATTGACTATTAAAAAAAAAAAAATTTAAAATGCTGTTGCTGCTGCTGCTACGTTTACTTGCCATTCTACTGCTGGCACGTTGCTGACGTTGTTCCACCGTGACATTAGAACGTGAAGAAGATGCAACACATGTCTCCAGTCGGTCAATGAGGCCTGTCTCAAATTTCTGCATTCTACTGTCAAATGAAATGGGTTGAAGGAAATTGCTCACTTTTGATTTGGAATGTGGATCAAGGTGGGTGGACATCCAGTAACCGCTATTCATTTTGATGGCCTTGAAGCATGTGAAATAAGCTTTTTTTCAATAAAACCTTTACTATTGGTTTCTTTTACAGTGGCATGACCCCAAAAGCCGCACAGATGCCCTCATGGACCCTCAGAATAAAAAGTGCCGTAAGAAACAAGTATGTGAACCACTATTTTAGTGAACTGGACATTGACTATCCCTGTCCTTTACCGCAGCATGACCCCACAACAAAGGGACACCCGTAACTCAGACTGTGGTAGCTGCTAGCAATGCAAAAATAAAATTGGGTGCTATTTCATCATTGTTTGAGATGAGAAATATGAGTAAAATAAATGCTGACGTGCACCATACAACACAGGGACACCTGTAACTCAGACTGTTGTGGCCGCAAGCAATGCAGAAATAAAATTAGGTGCTATTCCACCATTGTTTAAGATGAGAAATATGAGTAATATAAATACTGACGTGCACCCCACAAGAAAGGGACACCCTGAACTGTGTGCTGGCAGCTGGCAATGCAGAAATAAAATTGGGTGCTATTTCACCGTGGCCTGAGAGGACATATATGTGTAATAAAAGCAGACGTACATCCCACAAGAAAGGGACACCCTGAACTCAGACTGTGGTGGATGCTGGCTACGCAGAAATAAAATTTGGCGCTATTTCACAGTTGCTTGAGAGGACAAATATGTCTGATGCAGGATCTACCCCCCCCGAACCAGACACCCCCCTCCCCTCTCCCACAGCTGTGCTGTTCAGGGCACTGGAGCTGTTTCCTAATCTCTAAATAATTCTAACTTGTATTCTTTAATCTTGCTGTTCCCTAAGGGCGCATCCCCACGGCATAGGAAAAACCGGCCGGTACTTGTCCTGTTTTGCGGAAGTCCCCACGTCCGCGGGGGGGACGGCTTTTCTCCGCGATGAGCAGAGAAAAGCCCTCCCCCTTCACATTGAGAAGCACAGATTCCGTCCGAAAACCGGACGGAAGGATGTGCTTGCTCAATGTCTGGCCGCCGGACCGCCGCCGGCAAAACTGCCTGACGGAAAACCCGTTAGTGGGGACTGCTGCACGGGTTTTCCATAGAGCACAATTGTGCTAATTTTCGGCCGGTTTTTCAACCGCAAACCGGCTGAAAAAATGGCCGAAAAACCGTGCAGTGGGGACATGCCTTAAGCTAACTACTCTATCAAGGATCCTTTTCAGTTGTAAAAATGCTGGCAAATAATCTCTACGAGCTTTTAAAAAAACTGAGCAGAGAGATAGCTATCTGTTCTGTTGGCTGTATAGAAACTAATGGCACCAATCATGAAGTGCAGTGACATAGATAAAACGAGGTCACGTGATTTTAGCAGACAATGAGATCCCTACACACCCCACTGGTGATGTTTTTCACCCCGCCCCTCTGTGCTCTGCGCTGACTGGCTGGCCACCAAAATTACAGGAAGCACCGAAGATTGTGCAATTGGAATACGCGATGTCGATTATTGATCGGATTTTAAGAAAAATAATCTCTTCATCGCGGAACCAAGATTTTAGTGAAAACCTGCCCAATTTCAACTTTTTTCGATTTTATCGCTCAACGCTACTCAAATTCTTTGCAAGACGTGAGCTAGTAACAAAAGTGCTCTCAAAATTTGATGACAGACCTGAAGGCTACAAAGCATGACAATCTTCATTCAAGAATACAGTAGGAGATCTAGATCTGTAAGCAAGTGAAGAAATTGACCTTCTAGTAAAGTGGCTAGGGAAAGAGTCAGTAGAACATACAAAGCAAATTAGAAACATTAACATTAATTTCTCTAGCTAAGGACTAAATATGATATGGCAAAGACTTGATGAGTGTTATGGTTCACCAGAAGTGATAGAAAGTGCACTCTTCAAAAGAATTGAAGTCTTTCCTAAGATCTCCAACAAAATGTTTCCAAAGCTAGGAGAATTATGTGACATGCTGATGGAACTTCAAGTTGCCAAAGCTGAAGGAGATTGGCAAGGTCTTTCATTTCTGGAAACTGCAAGGGGCATCAAAACCATAGTACAGAAACTACCTTACAGTTTGCAAGAGAAGTGGTTTACTGAAGGCTTCAGATACAAAGGTAAAACATCCCATTTCCTCCATTATCCTTCTTTCTAGACTTTGTACACCAACAAGCAAAGAACAGGAATGATCCAAGTTTTGACTTCTCAATAGTGATGAGCGATTGCGTCAACTATCGTCATCGGATCGATAGTCGATATCGGCAATTATCATGAGGTACGCTTGGTGGTGGCGGAGGAGGAGGAGGCGGAGACAGAGGGTGTGACAGTGGTTGGAAGCCCGGCAGCGGTGTGGCCTTTTTTGGCCAAGTGTTCCGTCCATTTCAACTCATGCATTCGCTGCATGTGACTAGACATGTTGGTGGTGGTTAAACACCTAAAATTCTTGCCTCTTCTGATGCGTTTATGGCAAAGGCAGCATATGACATCCCTGGGTGAATCAAAGGCTTGCTCGAAAAAGGGCCCCAGGCTTTTGGGGGTCCTGGACCCTTTTTGACGGCGATAAGCGGGATGTGTTTCCGCGATCCCGGTGGGGGAATAATCTCAGAGACTTGTGCGACCGCCCTCTACCCCATAACTTCCTCTCTCCCTTTAAATGAAGAAGCGCTGCAAGCAAATTTCCCGAAAAGACCACGTTGGGCCGCAAAGTATCAACACATCAACACAGGGGGGGGGGGGGGGGTGATTCCTCGTCCTGACATTCTGCTCCTGGAGCGCGGGGTACAAGCAACAGGCACGCAACTGGGCCCACCACCCGGGATTTTTGCCGGACCGGCTTTCCTTCTCCCCTTGAGGCATCAGTAAATTTTGGGGGCAGAGCAACAAAATTACCTCTTTGGTCTTGATTTGGAATGCATTCACCCCAAATGCGTTTTGTCATAAAAGAAGTTAAAAGAAAAAAAGGTTTTTCCACAGTGGTTTGGGACACAGTTGACATTTGGGTGCCTTCGTTCATGTTGGGGTGGATGCGGACGATGATGACGACACATTGTTGGCCCCGACGGGAATGAGGAGGGAAGGACGTTGGATGCAGGTTGCATTAAAAAACTGGGAAAAAAAGATTGGCGCGCTGTTCGTTTACTGAGATTCACAGGGCCCGACCCCGCAAAGACAGGGCCCGCCCCCCCCCCCGTAACCGCGATTTCCCCTTTTCTTGCGTTTGTCCCCCAGCACTGGAAGGAGCACCTTCTCTCTTTCCCCTACCTCCATGTCCTACAAACCCCTCTTTTACGCCCAACCATCACAATTTTGCTGCAAATTTTAGAAAAATAAAAATTTAAAAGGTATTGGAAAAATTTTTGACAGTCTCTTATTTTAAAGACGGGGAAATCACGCTTTCTTAATCCCCCTAAAATTTCCCCAAAAGCCAACCAAAGGGTTAAAAACGAAAAGTTTCTAGTGAAAACTTATTTTAAATACGGTCTGGTGGAAGAACCCTAAGACCCAAAAAAAAAAAGTGTTTTTTTTCCTAAATCCCAGGGATTTACAACTGCCCAAAATGGGCAAGGGAATTTATAGTTTTCAACAAAATTTTTCCCTACACGGCGGGTATCTGCGCCAATTTTAGGGTTTACCCATTTGCAGTAAACCATTCAAAGTTACACGGGTGAGAAAATTTCGTTTTTTTCAGCAATGAGAAACCCAGAAAAAAGTTGCTAAAAAAAATTTTTTTTTCAAATTGTCGTACATTTCTTATTGGTTTTTCTTATTGTTATTTTAATTTTTTTGATCCCACTTTCTATATTTTTAACGACGTAAAGTACTTTCATTTACCCTCTACAAGGTTTTTAATACTAATTTTTCAAAAAAGCCTGTTGAATTTGGGAAAAAAAAAAAATTGTCGTACCAAACGTGGGGTCTTTTAAAAAAAATAGGGGGCACCACGTGCCTTAAAACTATTTTAAAAGTTTTACGGATAACAAAAGGTGGTTTTTTTCACCAATGAAAAAAACACCAATTAAATACAAAATTTCTGTATCCAAAAATTTTAAGTACAAAGGAGGCAATTTGAAAAAAACTGGGGGAAACCAAAATTTCAATACAGCTAATTTTTTAAAAGTTAAACGGGAAAAAAAGGGGGGTTTTGCACCAATGAAAAAGCCCAAAAGCAGTACCAAAAAAAAATTTTTTGTATTCAAATTAAAGTACAAGGGGGTCTCGTTAAAAAAACTGGGGCCCCACAAGATGAAAATACAAACTATTTAAATGTTTAAAATACGGATAATAAAAGGTGGGTTTTGTACCTATGAAATACACCTGCAATTTTCCCAAACAAAATTTTTATAAGTACAAGATGGGTATTTGAAAAAAAATGGTCTTCGGGCCCAAATTTAAAAAACCCCCTAATTAAAAAAGTATA
>JAODAL010078315.1:0-12958 GCA_025379985.1 Phyllomedusa bahiana
TCCGGGAAATATTTCAATAGAAAACTTTCATAATAAAGCTATTGAAATGCTAACTAATTTTTGGGAATTTTATCCGTATTCTTTATAAGTTGTCTGTGTTCGCCCGGGGGGGCCCCCCCTCCGCCCCCCCCTGTGACTTTACAGCGGTTTTTGTCCTTTAAAATTCTCTACCTAACTATATAAAATTTTCCCCAATCTCTAATCTAATAAATTGTAAGGATACACTTATATAGGGGTTTTTGTGAAGAAAAAAATAATTTCGCTGAGCTGTTTGGAACAAGCGAGCGCAGTCCTTTCTCTGAGACGCGAGAGACATGAGGCTAAAAGGGAAACGTGTTTAGTAAAAGAGGTCATGTGTTTTTTTTTCCAGCCAATGCAACAATACACATCCCGTCAGACGTCGCACACACACTCACCCTGTTATTTCTAAATGATTTGTGGCCCCCCAAAATTCAGGAAGTGCCGAAAAAGGGCAATCTTAATAGATGATGCACGATTTTAACCAAATTATCGCATGACTAAAAATTATCCCCATAAAAAACGGGCCCGTTTCAATTTTGTCGAAAAAAATGCTCAACACTTCTCGTAAACCAATCGGGGGGTTTTCCTAGAGACAAATCTGTTGTTATGTTGTAACTTTTTTTTAATCGATTTATTTACATTAATATTGGAAAAAGTGTCTTGATAATGTTCTATCTGATGAATTGACAGCAAAATTGCTGAAAATGTTTTCCCTTTGATTTTTGTTCATCTTTTTTCTCTTTTTAACAAATAATTGATTTCTTTTATTTTTTTTACTTTGGAATCGTTTTATCAAAAAGACTTGTGAAAACCCTCTCTCTCTGAGATTGTCAAAAAATGTTTTTTTTGTTGACGCAACCTGTTTTCTGAGCTGCTGTTTCTTTTTGCTCTAATGAGCCACTTTTTGGCATGTTTTTTCACAACTTGGAGGGGTGACAGAGTTTCCCTTTAAGAATTGTATTCCTATACTGGGCTTTTTTATATTTTTTACACTGATTTTACCATCTCCTCCACCACTGTGAAACATCCAGAAAATTTAAAGGGCCCTTTTTTTTGGTGTTCAATGAAAATTTTTAAACCCCATTGATTTCATTGTATAATAATAAAATCCTTCACTCTATTTTCACCCCCCCACCCATATAAAGATCAAGTCGTCTAGTAACTTGCGTCCCTTTTAATTTACAATTCAGGAAGGCTTTTTGGGGTTAAAATAAAAAATTTTCTCCCCCCCAGGAAAAAAATATAGATATTGGCTGGGGAATGAGAAGCGAGCCCCATGGATCCCCCTGAGATTTGGGGTAATAAATTTCTTACAAATAAAAAAAAAAATATTCCCCCTAATAAATATTCCACGCCAAATAAAGGAACTTTTTTTTTCCTTTTGATAATTGCTGAATTAGATAAAAAAGCCCCTGTAGAATGGGAGGGCCTGGTTGTGTGGGATGCTGGGGTATAATCCACCACATCACTGACAACCAGGACCCCACATTTGGGCCAAAAGTATGATCCAGGGTATGCACCAACTGTTTAGTGTCTCTAAAAAAGGGGGGAAAACCCCCATGACCAGGGGGTTGTACTGCACATGACCACCGCCCCGGTCCCATTTAGAGATCAAATTTCCCTGAGACGAGGGCCGAAGGGGGCGGGGGAAAAAAACCCCCTTTGTGCACCTTCGGTAGGCATGAAGGGGGGCATTATGGGGTTAATAATTTTTTTTTTTCCAAATTGTTTGTGAAATCCCATTTTTATTCCGGGTCCAAAAATAACTCAAATGTTGTCTACTGTTTATGTTGGATCATTCTCACTTGTCTATATTTGATTATCGACAGGAGGAGGTAAAATTTCCCTTTGGTTAGATCTTTATCCAAAAGCACATATACCCCCCCTTATCTGTTTTTTAATTTCAATTATCTTTTTCGTAGATCTTTGAGGGATTTTTGTTCTTTTTAAGTAAAATTGCTTTCCCCTTTTGAATATTGGTTACCACTAATCTTATGATGTAATTCTAATAAATCCTCCTCTTTTTCTATTTTTGAAAAATTTCCATAGTCTAAATTTAAAGGTGTATTGGATAAAAATATTCACTACGTACTGAGAAGGAATCCGAAGTTATACTCTAGGGTATAGGAATTGACTCGCTCTCCAATTGTTTCAAATGGTGTTTTAAAACCAATTCCTCAAATTCGGAAAATCACTTCCTCAGAAATGTTTTCCCTCCCTTCGCCTTAGTACATGTATCGCCTTTAACTTCAATGGATGCAAATTTGAAAAATATTTTTGACAGTAACTGCTTTCTAATGATTTAACCAAAAACGTTTTTTAAAAATATCAAAAATTTGTGGGAGGGGAAAAACCCCAAACCCTTATCCAAAACGCAAGGGGTTTCCCCAGTAATTTGACTAGAGAGATTCACAATCGATGATAATAAATTTTTTTTTTTTCGAGTTCTCCCCACCTTTTCCCCTTTTTGGCCCCCCCCCCTCCCTTCCTTTTTTTGGGGGGCTATTCAACAAGTTTCGACTATGTTCAGGGTTAGATGGATTTGTCCTTTTTCGAGATCTTCTTGGTCCCCCAAACAGGGGGTTTTAGGGGGGAAGTTCTACTTAGGTCCCTTGGTGAAATCTCCTAAAATCCGCAAGGAAGCTTAGTACTTGAACATTGAAAACGAATTTTTTTCCTGATGATTGGTAAAAGGGGCCCTTTCCTAGTATCGATCGTGGGAAATGATTGATTTACTCAAGTATTACCGAAATATTGCAAGTCCCCGTGTATCTCTTTTTTATTTGTTTTTTTTAATTTTGGTAAAGCTATCTTTTAGTTTTTGTAGATTTTTTTCCTTCTCAGATTTAACCTTTTATATGATTTTCGATTGTTGTTGGGTATTTTTCTTTTTAACTTGTTCTTTTTTTTACTTTTAGTTCTTCCAACTGCTTTTTGTTGTACCTTTAATCAACCAATCAAATTAAAGAACATTTGGGTAGAATGTTTTTAAAACGATCTTTAAATTCACAAATATATTCAGTGTAGGAGGTTTTTTCAGACGTAATCCTCTAGGGGTTATTCCCTGTTCCGGATTTGCTCTAGTTGTCATATCCCCCTTTTTTTTTATTTTTTTACTTTTTAACTTTCCAATTCTTTAAACATTCATTGATGTTTCATTAACGGTGACATTTTCCAGGGTCTCTCGTTGAAAAATGCCCACTGCCACATTTAACCTGCGAGCTATATCCTCAGTATCCATTTGCTTCTAATATTTATTGCAAAAATTTATACAAACGTTGCGCAAGGTGTCTTAATAGTTCCTTAAACGAAATTTTATACCCTTTCATATGCAACATTTGAGTTCCCTTTAGGGAGCAAGCATCAGAAAAGGGTACTTCAAATCCGCAAATACAAACAGAAAAAAAGTCACCTGGATTCCTCTAGCGGCTTTGGTTAGGGTCCACCCTCAGTCAAGTTTCCCAAACAACATGCAGGGAAAACGAACCGCTCCAGTATCGGGGATGGATATGTCAAGACAAAAATCAATATGCGGTGCAGACCCGGGGTTGATTAAAAAATCATACCAAAATTTTTTAACATCTTTTAAATCCAAATATCGAAACCCTACAGAGACCCCTTTCCCCCTAGTGGTTCAGGGTGAATGGAGACAATGCCCCGCGTTTTTGGGGGCCCTGACCCCTTACTATGGCTGTTTTTGCATATGCTCACCCCCATTATATAGGACCTTAAAAAAAAACACAGGGACCTACTAATTTAAAAAAACACATGACACTTTACATTAAAAAAAAATTTAAATCCTCCATATGAACCACTCTTTCTAAAGTTGTCTATAACCCAAAATTTAAAATGAAAAGTATGTCCTGGTGTATTTTTTAACCCCCCAGGGGCTCTAGTATCTGGTAATTCCCCAGGCCTCCCTGGTAGGGTTTCCTAGTAATTACCTCCTCATACTGCTCCTTTGTACCCGTTCATGCCCATGCATGGTGTTTTTAAATTCCCCCAGCATTTTGGAGAAGGTTGGGGAAATGTGAGGTTTTAAATTGTTCTTGTTTGTGCATTGACATGTGTCTCCCCATCGGACTTTTGAGGGGGCCGTTGTACTCCCAAAATACTGCACTTTACAGCTTTCGAAAACCCATTTAAAAATATCACGAACTTCGTTTGCAGTTGTGAATTTTGATGGGGGAAAAGGTTTTATTATTGGAATAAGATGTGAATGTCATGTTTTTTTGACTTATTGCACTTTTACATATTTTATGGCCACATCCATGGAATCCCTTCAAGTCTAACCATGTACTTGACTTGGGTGTATTGTCATTAAACAAACTAGGTGACATTTGTGAATAGTGTTGAGCGATTGCGTTGGCCATCAACATCGGTCGTGGTCGATAGGCCCATCTCAACCCAGATAGTCGATGTGGCAGTCGTTTTAGCGATGCCCATTAAAGTTAGGGGAGGCAAAACCCTTCATTTTACCCCAAAAGGGTGGGAAAAAGCGGAATTAACACCCAAAAAACAGTAAAATGGTACGTGCTAATTTAGGCAACACACTTGGTTATAAAACCCACGAAAAAAAATCACACAACATCCTATCCCTGTTTGTACCCAAGATGCCCCTTAAAACCTGCATCACCCACAAATTAAAAAGTCCCAGAAGGCAGTATGATTTGAACCATCATCTTTTTAAAAGGGCATTGAATATCCCTGTTGGAACGCAGCTGAGAAAAAAAAAAACCCCTGCATGACCCCCAGTTTTAAAAAAGTCCCGGAAAAGGAGTCTTTCAACCCCCATTTTGTTTCACTGGACATTGACTATCCCTGTCTGGGCCACAGCATGAGCCCAACCCCTGCATGACCCCACTTTTAAAAAAAGTCCCGGAAAAAGGAGTCTTTCAACCCCCATTTTTAGTTTCACTGGACATTGATTAAAATCTGCCCTGTACCCAAAAATGCCTTTTAAAATGTCTGCCCCCCAAAATTTAAAAAAGTCCCGGGAAAAGGGTCTTTCAAACCCCCTTTTTTAGTGAAGGGGGACATTAACTTATCTGTCCTTTTCCCGCAAAAATACTTTAAAAACCGTTGCCCCACGATTAAAAAGTCCCGGGGGGAAAAGGGGGCTTTCAACAACCATTTTGTTTACTGGAAAATTTATTCCCGTCCTGGGTAGCGCTTGCCCCCCCGTATGAGTGCGGACCAATTTGGCTTCACTTGGAAATATGGTGGTTAACGTCTGTTCCACCCAGGTCCCTTTTTTCTTGGATTCTTTTTCTTTTTTTCTCAATGTGCTGGGGGAAATTGTCTCTGTACTTGTTCTTGCCCGTGCTCCATACCCCATGTCCTAAAAACCTACATCTGGTAATTTTTTCCTGAAATCCCTTGTACAATTCAGAGGAATTTTTTTTACCGCTATTTTGAAATGCAATTTTTTTAGTAGTTTAATTTGGGAAAACACTTTTTTAAAATAGGATGGAATCCCCCCATGTCTTGTTTCTTTTTTTTTAAATTGTTTTAAAAATGGGTTGTCTAAATACAGGGATTGATAGCTATGTTAAAGATCTTGCAAAGCAAGTCATTTTGCAATAGTGTCCATTAACAATGTCCTACCTTTCCTGTTTCTGACGCACCATCCCCCTTGAGCCATACTTGACAATGTGAAGAAAAAATGTCTGTTAAAAAACAACTTTTTTTTATATGGCCCTGTAGTATAGTGCATTTAAAAAGCAAAATGCCCCCAAAAATTTCCCAAAGCTGCCCCTGAGCCACTTTGGAAAATTGTAAAGAAAAAAGTCTGTTAGAAAAAAAATTTTTTTATAATAGGACTTGTATGCGCTTTTAATAAAAAAATGCCCCCAAAATTCAAAAAATGCCCCTTTGACCCATTTTGGACAATGGTGAAGAAAAAAATTCTGTTAGAAACAATATTTTTTTATAAAGGACCTGTAGTATTGTGCATTTCAAAGCAGCTGACCCAAAAAAAAATTATAAAAAATGCTTCTCAGCCACTGTTAAAAATTGTGAGGGAAAACTGCCACTTAGAAGCCCTTTCTTTTCCAAAGGACCATGATTTTTGCTGTATTCACAGCTACTGCCCCAAAAAAATTAAAAAATATGACTTTGGGGGATTTTTAAAAAAATGTGAGGGAGAAAGCCTTTTAAAACCCAAATTTTCTTTTCCAAAGGCCCAAAAATTATAGCTGTATTCACAGAAACATGACCTAAAAACCATTGACAATGCAAAAAAATTTTTAAAGAAAAAGTGAGTAATGGAATACGGTGTTGTCAAAAAAATTGCTGTTTTTTTCAGTCTCTTCACAGAAAAAACAGCAAAATAAATGTTGGGAAAAAAGAATAAAAATTGCAGTAAGAATGATCATTTTAAAAAAATTTTTCAAGGGGGGAACCATTTCTGTTTGAAGGGAATGTGAAGTAGACCGGCAACTAATCGGTGACCTCGGAAAATTGGGGGGCACAAATCATCAGAGACCATCCCTGTTTCATCTTGTGATCCACATTATTGTGGAAAGCCGGATGCTTTTGTCTGTAATGACTCCTCAGCGTGTGAAGGCCCCGCTCAGATATGACGTGGCTGCTGGGCAGGACAAGACCTCTTGGGTGACAAGCCAGTGGGGCCCTTCACCCCTTTTTTGGTACCCAGAAGTCTTTGGGTCCAAACACATAAAAAAAATTCGGTGTGGATGCAGATGCTTTTGCCCCATGATTTTAAAGTGATCTCTGTGTGTTGGATGTGTGCCTGCTTGCATGCGTTGGTGAGGTGGTAAAAAAAGTTGCGAGGTATTAGGTTCTGCCCCCTTTGCCTGCTGCTGCCGCTACGCCTACTTGGCCTTATGCTGTCACGTCGCTGATGTTGTTCCACCGTGACATTTGGGGGAACGTGAAGGGGGGGGGAGCAACAGATGTCTCAGTTGATCAATCGCAAGGTCTCCATTTCCTGATTTTACCTTTTTTGGGTGGGTGGAAGGAAAAGTGCGAGTTTTTTTTTGTCCCGGGGATCAGGAGGGTGGCCACGGAAATTTTGGTTATTTTAGGGCCCTTTAAATGCGAGGAATGTTGGAAAAAATGGAGATCAACACTCATGTGAGAGATGGACCCTTTGATTTCCCAACCTCTGGGTCGAGGGGGCATGCAAATGTCTTCTCATCTTCCTCCTCCGCCCAAATTGCGCAACCTCTTTCCAAGGCCAGGGACATCGGTAACATGGGTTTTTGGAAAATACCTCTCCTCCTCCTCCACCGTACCTCGGACAGCTTCAACACAGCCTGACTTGCTGAGATGAGCCCCCTGAGAGTGTGCCCCACCTTGCACTAGCTCTGGACCCAAAACCACTCCCTAATGAAGACCGTGAAATGTGAAACTGTCGGGCCCTTGTGGTTTTGACGGAGAAAAAGGTCCGGCCCGCACGTGTCCGCTCCTCCCCCGTCGTGGCGGGACCTGTTGTTTCGAGTGCCCAAGATCGTTCCAGAACAAGATCCCCCACAATGCTCTGCTGACAAGGGCATTGTCCGCACTGCCATTTTGGGTGGTTCTTAAAAAAATGGCAGGTGGTGCAGGCTCTTTCACCTGCCCACTCTCGGTGGTCAACCCCCGAGGTCCACACCGTGTTTGTCGGGCCCATGTGTCACTTCGTACTGGTAATGGCATTGCGTGTGCCCAATCGCGGGCATGTGGGGGGTGGAAATTCCAGCGTTTTGCCCGTAAACAATGCGACGGTTGAGGGGGGAGGCCGAGCTGACGCGAACGCAGCGGGCGGGACGAAGCGGGGTGCAAAGGCGGAAGTGCGAATTAGATTCGACCCTTTCCCTCAGCAGGCGTCCAGCCCGGGTACGCTTTAGAAATTTCTGGACGACAAGGTTCATGAATGTCCCAGGAAAGGGATGTGCTCCCCCTACCGATCTTAAGGGTGGCCAGCGTTTTGGGGCCCGTTTTATCGCACCCCACCTTGATGGCACAAGGTTCTTGGCACCCAGACGCACTGGGGTTCGTTGCGGAGAGCCGTCCACAGCCCCTGACTGTGTGTGGCAGTCCCCAAGACAGATTAATTTCAACAGGGGCGGGTTTTCCCGGGGCACGTGATGCCACCAGAGGATTGGGGGGAAAGAACCCTGCACCATCCCTGCTTTTTTTGAAGAGCGTGGACGACCCTGAGAAACCCCCGTCCCCCCCCCAACCCCAAAAGCTCACCCAGTGACTGTCCGAGTTAGGGGCCTTGGCCGTGTTTACTAGCCTGTGCCCGGGGTCAGAGGGACTTTTCGGCCACGATGCGACAAGCGCTTGAAATTTTAGTGAACGTGGCTGGCCGGGCAAGGACGGTTTTTTTGCAAGAAAATGCTGCTGGGCATTGGTATTGGGGGCAGGCAAGGGGGCATGACATGGGGGAAACCCCATCTGTGTCCCCGGGGAAAAGGCAACATTTCCAACCCCAAAAAGCCTTGCAATTTGCGACATTCGGGTTTTGGCTTTTGGGATTTTTTGGGTTAAAGTGTTTCTTCTGCCCCCCAAACCCTAAAAAAAAGGGCGGGCTGCTCGAGGCCCGCTGTCGGGCTGCAAGTCTCAAACTGGGGAAAGGAGAAGGAGAAGGATGGGTCTCTGGTGGTGCTGGTGGTACTCGGGCGAAGGTGGAGGCTGAAGCGGAGGTGATCCGATCATGACTTGAGAGCATGGGCAGCTGAGGGCGCTTTGGGGGTGGCGGGGGGAGGGGAAGGGAGAAAAGGGTTTTTGGGCAGTGGTTGGACGCCCCGGCGTCGGTCTGGGCCTTTTTTGGGCAAAAGTTGCCTCCTTTCAGCTCCTGCATTCGCTGCATGTGACTAGACTGTTTGGGGGTGGTTAACCCTTAGGTTTTGCCTCTACTTTGTGTTTACGGCAAAAAGGCGGCATATGACATCGCTGGGTGAATAGAGGCTTGCTCAAAGAAAGGCCCCGGCTTGGGGTCTGGACCCTTTTTTACGGCGATAAAACGAGGGCGGGGTTTTCGCTGACCGGGTGGCGGAATTTTATCACGGGGGTTCTGCGACCGCCCTCTCCCTTTTTGAGGCGGAACCCGTATGAAACTACCCATCGTCTTCCTCCTCGTCCAGTGATGAAGCGCTGCAAGCAAATTCTGCTGAAAACCCACGTTGGATCCCCAATGTCGTCTTTATTCATCAAAAAAGGTGACTTGTCATCCTGAATTTTGCACCGGAGCTGTGGGCTAAAGCAAGAGGGACTGCAAGGCGTTGCCCACCCCGGGTTTTTTGCCATTGACGGCTTCCCTTTTCCTCCCCTGTGGCATCAGTAACTGGGGGCGACAGAGCAGAGAAAACACCTTTTGGCCTCTTGATCTTTTAACTGCCTTCTGACCCCAAACCCCATTTTTTCATCAAAGAGGTCTTCAGAAAATGGATTTCCACGTGGTGGGTACCGAGTTGACATTTGGGCTGCTTCATGTTGGAGGATGTGGGATGTGATGGACATTTGGGCCCTGATGGGAGGACGAGGAGGAAGACTGCTGGATGCAGGTTGCATTAACCATAAGGCAGATTGGGGACGCTGTTCGTTACTGAGATTCAAAGGGCCCTGACCCAGCGATGACGGCCTGACGGTCCGCAAATGATGATCCCCTGGCATGCGTGTTGTCGCAGCACTGGGAAGGGGCACCTTTCTCGAAACCCCTACCTCCATGTCCTACCCCCCTCTTTTTCTGCTTACCCCTGAAATTTTGCTCCATTTTAAAAAAAATACAAATTTGGAAGGTATGAAGGTTTTGGAAAGTCTTTATTAAAAGACGGCAAATCACAGCTATTTCAAATCCCTCAAATCAAAACAAAATTGCTGGATTCAAAAATAAGCAAAGTAGATCTATCAAAATCAACAAAAGGGGCCCGCGCCAAAGTGAAAAAAACGTATCTGAATGTATTCGGATAATAAAAGGTATTTTTTGGGACCTATCAATTCCCTGTGGTAATACCAAATTGCTGGATTCAAATTTAACGCAAGGTGGCTTTCAAAAATCTGGATTGGGCAAAAGTGCAGAAAAAAGTATCTGTAATGTATTGGATAATTAAAAGGTATTTTTTTTGGGACCTATCAATTCACCTGTGGGGAAATACACAATTTTGGATTCAAATTTAATGCAAGGTGGCTTATCAACAAATTGGACTGGGCAAAAATGCAAAAACAAATCTGTAATGTATTCGGATAATAAAGGTATTTTTTGGCACCCATCAATTTTACCCGTGGTAACTACCAATTGATGGATTCAAATTTAACTGCAAGGTGGTTATCAACAAATCTGGAGGGCAAAAGTGCAAAAAAAAAACGTATCTGAAGTATTCGGTAATAAAAGGTATTTTTTGGCACCCATAATTCACCTGTGGTGACTAAAAAATTGCAGTATTCACATTTAAGGCAAGGTGCCTCAATGAACAAAATGTAGTGCCCAAAATCAAAAAAAACATATCTTAATGTTTCGGATAAAAAAGGGGATTTTTTGGCACTTAATTCCCTGTGGTAATCCAATTGTGGATTCAAATTTTAAATGCAAGGGGGCTTATAACAAATTGGACTGGGCAAAAAATGCAAAAAACACGTATTTTAATGTTTCGGATAAAAAAAAGGTATTTTTGGCACCTATCAATTCCCCGTGGTGACTACAAAATTGCTGTATTCAAAATTTTAATGCAAAGAGATCTATCAACAAAGCTGGCCTGCGCCAAAGTGAAAAAACGTATCTGAAATGTGTCGGATAATAAAAGGGATTTTTTTGGACCCATTAAATTCCCCCTGTGGGACTAAAAAATTGCGTATTACATTTAAGTGCAAGGTGCCTCAATGAAAAAGCTGTAGTGCACCAAAGTCAAAAAACAGTATCGTAAAGTATTCTGATAAAAAAAAGGTATTTTTTGGCACCTATTAATTCCCTGTGGTAACTACACATTGCTGGATTCAAATTTAAAAATGCAAGGTGGCTTTCAACAAAACTGGACTGGGCAAAAGTGCAAAAAAAAACCCTATCTGTAAGATTTGGAAATAAAGGTATTTTTGGCACCCATCAAATTTACCCGTGGTGACTACAAAATTGCTGTATTCAAAATTTAACTGCAAAGTAGATCATCAACAAAGCGGCCTGGCCAAAATGAAAAAAAACAGTATTGAAAAGTATTCGGATAAAAAATGGTATTTTTTGGCACCTATCAATTACCTGGGTGACTTAAAAAAAAGCCCGTATTACTTTAAATGCAAAGGTGCCACAATGAAAAAAGCTGTAGTGCGCCAAAGTCAAAAAAAAAACCCTATCTGAAATTTATTCGGTTTTTTCAAGGTATTTTTGGCACCCATCAACCCGTGTGACTTTCTGGGTTCTAATTTAAATACAAGGTGGATTATCAACAAAAGGGGGAATGGGCAAATTTAAAATGAACCCTATTGAAAAGTATTTTGATAAAAAAAAGTGGGTTTTGCACAAAAAAAAGGACCTGCAATTATAGAAAAGATGGTATCCCATAAGTTCAGGCTGCCCCAAAATCCCGGAAATTTTCAAAAAGAAAAATGTTAATAAAAAAGTTTGCAATGTCTCCAGGTTTGGTGAACTTTTCCAGTATTCTTTTAGAGTTGTCTGTGTTCGCCCGCGGGGGCCCTCCCCCGCTCCCCCCGTGACTTTACGCGGGGTAGATGCTCCTTTAAAATTCTTACCTAAACTTATAAAAACTTCCAAATCTCTAATTAACTAAATTGTAGGATCACAGTTTTTAGTAGAGGTTTCTTGTGAAAAAATATAATAAATTTTGCTGAGCTGTTTGGCACAAGCAGAGCGACGTCCTTCTGCTCTGAGAGCTGAGAGACATGAGGCTGAAACAGGAAACGCTGTTCTATGTAAAACTAGGTCATGTGATTTTTCCCGCCAATCGCAAAACCCTACACATCCCAGTCATGCTCGCCACACATCTCCCCTGCTCTATTCTGTAATTGATTTGCTGGCCCCCAAAATTTCAGGAAGCCCGAAAAAAAGGGGCGATTTTTAAAAGATGATGCAAGATTTAACCAAAATTTTTCGCTGATCTAAAAAAACCCTCCCATAAAAACTGTGCCGATTTCAACTTTGTCGATAATAATCGCTCAACACTTCTCGTGAACCAATCGTGGGGGCTTTCCTAGAGACAAATCTGATGTTATGTTGTAACATTTGTTTTTTAACGATTTTTTTTTATTTATTTTTGGGAAATGTGTCTTATAATGTCTTATTGATGATATTGCGCATAATTAGTTGAAAAATGTTTTACCTTGATTTTTGATCTCATCTTTTTTTTTCTTTTTAACAAATAATTTATTTTTTCTATTTTATTTCTTGTGAATCGCTTTATCTAAAAGCGTTGTGAAAACCCTCTTTCTGAGATTGTCACAAATGTTTTTTTGTTGCATCGCAAAACTCGTTTGGCTGCTGTTTTTTTTTGCTCTAATGAGCTCACTATTTGGGATGTTTCTCACAAATTGGGGGGTGCAGGGGTTTGCTCTAAGAATTGTTTCCTTTACATGGGCTTTTATATGGTTTTACACTGATTTTTCCATCTCCTCCCCCCATGTGTAACATCCCGAAATTCAAGGCCCCCTTTTTTTTGGGGTTCAAAAGTAAATTTTGACCCTATGTTATCATTGATATAAGTAATAAAATCCCTTACTCTATTTTATCCCCAACCATATAAAGATCAAGTCGTTATGTAGCTTGCGTACCATTTAAAAAATTAGGAACGGCTGTTTGGGGTTAAATAGAAATTTTCCTCCCAAGGAAAACATATGATATTGGGAGGGAAAGGGGAGAAGCGGCTCCCATGGTGCCCCTTTAGTTTGGTAATAAATTTTTTATCAAAAAAAGAAAAAAAAAATTCGCTAATTAAAATATTCCCCTGCCAAAATAAGGAAATTTGTTTTCCTTTTTTTTAAATTT
>JAODAL010078316.1:0-12958 GCA_025379985.1 Phyllomedusa bahiana
GGGGAAGGGAATTAAGGGGGCCCCGGTATTCACCACAGCCCGCCGCAAAGCAAATGGTCTTGCGTGGCGGGAGTCCACCAGGTCCCTACCACTGGCGGGTCTTGCCTGCGGTGGCGGCCAAGGGTAACGAGGTACAGGAACGGCAGGCAGACTCGTAGTCGGGGACAGGCAGGAGGTCAGGACAGGCGGCTCTGGTTCGTAGACGTAGACAGGCAGGAGGTCAGGACAGGCGGCTCTGGTTCGTGGTCGGTAAACGTATGCAGACGGTCGATACACGGTAAGGCAAGACAGGAACACGCAAGGAAGCTTTCACCAACAGAATATACACCAAGGATCCGGCGAGGGCCGACAGGAAGAGGCCGGACTTAAATAGGAGCAGTGCCCGGCAAAGACCAATTACCGGCGCACTGCTCCTTTAAATTTCAAACAGCCGGGCCGCGCGCGCCCGAGGGGCGGAGCCACGCGCCGGGAGACCGAGACTGACTGAGCAGGAGCGTGGCCGGGTAAGTGGGCGCCGGCGGGGCCGGGACATGAGCGGACCCCGAACCCGACATGCGGGACGGGGCTCCGCTGGGAGCAGGAGCACAGACGTGCCCGCGACCCGGGACAGAGGTCGCAGGGGCGTCCGTGACACAGTGGTACTGCCTCCCAGGTGTAGCATGGTTGAGGGAACCAAGCCTCCCAAGTACGAACAAACAAAACAAAAAAAAAACAGCTTCCAGAACGTGAGGTAGAGGCAGACAGACAATTCAGACATAAGGCCACATGTTTGAAAACTGTCTAGGTCTAAAATTCACTTTGATGCCTATAGCAACCAATCAGAGTGCCCCTTACATTTTTCCAGAGCACTATATGAAATGTAAGGGGCACTCTGATTGGTTGCTATAGGCATCAAAGTGAATTTTAGACCTAGACAGTTTTCATACATTTAGCCCATCATTTTTTTATGTTTGATAATCTATTCTTTCAACAGTTGTCTGGAGCTTCAATGGGAGCCACGTTGTCTCCTTCCTTGGCTAATATTTATATGTGAGTTCTCTCCTTCCTTTGGGCTAATATTGGTGGCCCGTTTCTCCTTCCTTGGCTAATATTTATATGGCAGGTTCTCTCCTTCCTTGGCTAATATTTGTATGGCAGGTTCTCTCCTTCCTTGGCTAATATTTGTATGGCAGGTTCTCTCCCCTCCTTGGCTCATATTTATATGGCATTATGGGAGGAGCGATACCTTTTTTTGCTCTGATCATCCCTTTATCCCTTCAATAAAATGATACTGTTGTTACATTGACGACCTTTTATTTGTTTGGGTGGGGGATGATGCTTCTGTATACAATTTTGTCTCTTACATCAATGATAATTCTATGAACCTTAGATTTACATACAACCATCAAAAAGTGTACATAGATTACCTGAGTGTTCATAGAGAACTATGCATTATGTCTCCTCTCCCCGCTTGCACAATACGCCGAGCGGGGAGATAAGTGACATGTCAATTACGAGCGGTGAATACGCGCCTCTAGTAATGAATGTCTATGGGGCCAGCGAGCTGCAACCCCCCCCCCCCCCCAACTCTGCCCCGCAGGAGCTCGCGTGAGCTCTCAAACTCCGGCATAATTTTGGGGCGTGTGAATATAGCAATATAGTAATAACAAAACATTTCCAATTAAAACCTATATAAATTGTAACCCTGACTTCGTTATTCATTTTCTAGGATATACAAACTGCAGACTCCAGTATGTCGGCTGTACGACAGGCGATTTAAAGTGGCGATCTGAAGGCATCTTTCACATGCATCTAGATCAGACACCTTCAAGTCCTCAGCCATTTCTAGACATTTTTCTAATGTAAATTTGGGGAATACTAAATCCTTTTCAGTAGTGGCCATTGAAAAAACAGAACAGTGAAAGGTGATAGGTCACAGGCATGTGCAACTGTAAGTATTAGCAGAGTCAAAAGGCAGGTAACAGACTGGTGTAATTGCAGGTAACAGCAGAACAGGAACACTGGAACCAGGACGTCAGTAAACACAGGTAACAGGTACAGATAACAGACAGCAATCAGAAGTCAGGATCAATATGGAGACATCAACAAACTGATCCAGAGCACAGACAGGAATTTCCTTAAGTAACACATGGTGAAGGGTCATTGGCCAGGTAATTAGTCTACTGTCTCTTTAAATCTCGGCAAGCCGGCGCGTGCTCGACTTAGGGAGGGCATGTGCAGAAAGCTGGCAGCAGCAAGGACCGGAGCATGAGAGTGGACAGGTAAGTACACACAGGCCGAGGGGTCATGGCGTGCAGGGAACACGGTGTGGACCGTGTTACCCCATAGTCTTAATAAAGTAACATATAAAGTTTATATTGTGACATCAAGTATTATGCTATATGTTGTAGAACAATAATGTGTACATGTAAAATGTACCTTCAACCAGAATTGATTGGAATATCAAATATTTTTACCTTTTTGCTATCAGTGTGTTTGCTCATTTTCTACCTTTGATACACCATACTATATTCATACAGAGTTTCCACAAGAGTCAATAGTGAGCCCAGGCAGTATAGAAAGCTACTTGACTACTTGGTTGCATAGGTAAAGATATAACCAGTAAAAATAGGAAGATTGTGATTCCACTGTACCAAGCCCTAGGGAGACCACATCTGGAGTACTGTGCTCAGTTCTAGAGACCTGACTTATGGAAATATATTGATTAAATAAAAAAAAGTTCCAAAGACTGGCTACAAGACATAAATAAATATCTAATCACTCTAGCACCCCATCAATCACAAGAACAAATCATTTGCTTTCATGGAGAGGTGGTAACATGATAGCAGTGTCTATGGGGCTAGCAAAGATACCTGAACTCTACCTTTATCCTCATAACACTGAATGGAGAAGTAGTGTGTATCCATGACTCAAATGGCTGATTCAAGACACCTATACTTGTGATTGGTGGGGCTCCCAGCAGCTAGACGCTGAGCAATGATACAGTTTTCACCTACAAATGTTGCTAATATGACAACTTCTTTAAGCAAAATAAGTTATTAGAAAGATTTAAATGACTAAAACTGTATCTCGTGAGAGAAGAAAAGGGAGGACATGATCAAAACTTTTAAATATGTTAAAAGTTTAAATAAGCTTCAGGAGGAAAGGGTTTTAATGAGAGACCAAACACAAGAACAAAAAACAATCTGAAATAAGACCAGACGCCATGCCAGGAAATATGATTTCACTAAAAGAGTAGTAGATGCTGTTATTATTCCAGCTCTCACCCATCTGTCCAGCCTATTGTTAACTTCTTGCATCTTCTAACACTTCATCTCACTGCTTCCATTCACCTCTAATCTCCTTGAACAGCATGTCTATCTTGAATTGTCCTCCCATCTCTCATTCAACTCTCTTCTCAACCCACTAAAATCTGGTTTCTGATTGATCCTATCACTCTACTGAAACTGCCCTAATTAAAGTCACCAATGAACTAGTAACCCCTAAGGCTATGTTCACACGGCGTAATTGCGGGGTGTACAGTATGCCTCGCAATTATGCCGGGCGTTCGGGAGTCACGCTGATACGCGCATACTCCTGAGGTGTGGTGGGGCCAGCAGCCTGCTGGCCCCATTGACATTCATTACGTATTCGCCACAAGTAATTGACATGTCACATATCTCCCCGTGCGTACAATACAATACGGGGAGAGGAGGCGTAATCCATAGTTCTCTATGAGAACTATGTATTACCGTAATTTCAGCGTACATCTCGCTCGTATTAGAGCGCAAATACGAAGCAAAATGCGCGCCAAAATTCTCCTGTGTGAACATAGCCTAAAGCCTCACGTCACTACTCTGTGCTTCTCCTATAAGACTTATCCTCTGCCTTTGACACTGTTGACCTCTCCCTCCTGCTACAAATCCTCTCATCCTTCGGTATCATGGACTTAGCCCTTTCCTGGATCTCCTCCTACCTCACTGATCGGACATTCAGCATCTTCCATTCTCGCACCACCTCTTCCTCTTGCTCTATTTCTGTTGGTGTCCCCCAAGGGTCAATCCTGGGTCCTCTACGCTACACTATCTACACCCTTGGCGTGGGTCAGCTCATAGCATAACATGGCTTTCACTACCACTTGCACACTGACAACACCCAACTTTACATCTCCGGCCCAGATGTTAACTCTCTGCTCTCCTGAATCCCAAAGTGTCTATTGTCCATATCCTCATTTTTTTCCTCCCTTCTCCTAAAACTAATTGTGGAGAAAATTGAATTCAATATCTTCCCATCATCCCACTCTATTCCCCCATCTGATGTATCAAACTCAGTCAATTGCTGTATAGTTTCACCCGTCCCACAATTCCACTACCTTGGGATAACATTTGACTCCTCTCTTTCTTTCCAGCCAAACATCCAAGTCCTTACCTCTGCCTGCGCCTGAAAAAATATTTCTCAAATCTGCTCATTTCTCAACTTCGATACTACAAAAATACAAGTCCATGCCCTTGTCATCTCCCACCTTGACCACTGCAACATCCTTCTCTGCAGCCTCCTGTCTAGCATTCTTGCTCCCCTTCAAACCATCCTACACTCTCTCACCAGCACCACAGGTCCGCTGCCTTGGGATAATCTTTGACTCCAATCTGTCCTTCAAACCACACATCCAAACCCTCACCTCTGCTTATCACCTCCACCTAAAAATATTTCCCGAATCCGCTCATTTCTTAACTCTGAATGCACAAAAATGCTTGTCCATGCCCTCATCATCTCCCGCCTCGACTACTGCAACATCCTCCTCTGCGGCCTCCCAGCTAGCACCCTCGCTCCCCTCCAAACTATCCTTAACTCTGCTGCCCGTCTGATTCACCTCTCTCCTCGCTACTCCCCTGCCTCTCCCCTCTGCCGATCCCTTCACTGGCTACCCATTGCCCAGCGAATCCAGTTCAAGCTAGCAACTTCGACCTACAAGGCTCTCCATAACCTCCCCTTCATACATCTCTGCCTTAATCTCTAAATACCTCCCCTCACGCAACCTCCGCTCCTCACAGGACCTTCTCCTCTGCTCTCCTCTTATCACCTCCTCACATAACCGTCTCCAAGACTTCTCTCGTGCTTCCCCCACACTCTGGAACTCACTGCCCCAACACATCAGACTCTCCCCCTCTCTCACCGGCTTCAAACGTAACCTGAAAACCTACCTCTTCAGGATTGCCTATAACCAACATTAACCGGGTTGCACTGCTCCGCCCCACAAACATGTCTGCCCCTCACCTTCTGTCTCTTCACCCCTCCCCTGTAGATTGTAAGCCCTCGTGGGCAGGGACCTCTTTCCCTCTGTACCAGTTGTTAGTCACTTATTGTCACTTTGTAATTGTTTGACCAATGTTATTTATGTACCCGCCTGAAATGTACAGCGCCCTGGAATCCCGGGCGCTCTAAAATAAATGATAATAATAATAATAATAATAACTCTGTCATCCACATCTCTACTTGCTACTCCTCTTCCTCTCCCCTCTGTCAATCCCTGCACTGGCTAACAATTGACCAGCTAATTAAATTCAAGTTACTAACCATGACCTACAAGGCTCTCCATAACCTGTCCCCCACTATACATCTTTGCTTTCATCTCCAGATACCGTACCTCTCCTCATGCAATCTCCACTCCTCATAGGATATTCTTCTCTGTTCATTGCATGTCAGGTCCTCACACAACTGTCTCCAAGACTTCTCCCATGCATCTTCCATAATCTGGAACTCACTACACCAAACATCAGACTGTCAACCACCTTTACTAAAAAAAGCAACCTGCAAACCCATCTCTTCAGGATAGCCTAAAACCAACAACAACCCTGCTGCCACTACACCTTTCACAAACATGTCTGATCCTCACCTTCTATTTCTTTCCTCTTCCCTTATAGATTGAAAGCCTTCACGGGCATGGTCCTCTCTCCCTCTGTATAAATTTTTAGTCATTTAGGACGACATGTCCCAATACGCAAACGCCAGTTTTTTGGTCTATTTTGCGCCCAAACCTCTTTTGACGCCATATTCTCAATGTAAATGAACTGTCGTACGCCAAAACTAGCCGCATTATATGCCGGGCAAGACACATTGTAATGCGCATAAAACTTATATTCTGTGCATCTCCATAACGCAATGCGCCTATTGAGACACCTTTCATATTCTAGTAGTGACACGTTATGTGCCTCTGTTGCGCAATGCCCCGTAAGAGGCACATTACATCCACTACCAATGAAACGCTATGCGTCGCGATTTGCGCAATGCGCCTATTTAGGTGCGATGCACCTTTGTAGGCGCATTAAGTTTACCTGACACCAGGAGAGGATCGGACTTTCTGGCACACTTTACACTGGTTTAAAGCGCCTAAAGACTGCAGCGGCGATGCCAACTTTTGGACATCTCGCCTTTAGTGTTGCCATTTTTCTGTGTTCCGATCTATGTTATGCATGTAGCCCTCCTCAAATGTACAGCTTCCTGGAATTAATGGTGCCTTAAAATAAATAATAATAATAATAGATGCTGGTATCAAACTTTCAGCAGATGTGATTAAAATATCTACAGTAAGAGAAACATGAAACCTGACTGGGTTGAATTTCTATTAGTCCTAAGATAAAAATAAAAAGGAAATAAAAAGGACTGTATAGGTCTACAATCAATATTCTGTGGTTCTTTATTGTCAAATTTGTGATATTAGACTTGTACCACATATGTGTAGATTTGCAGATGTGTCCATAAAATCGTTAAATTTGCTGTGTTGTACAATCCTTAAAGGGGTTTTCACACAGTCCGTTTTTTGTGAATTTTTTTGCAGAAATGCACAGCAAGAAATGTTTAGAACATGCTCAACCTTCTGCCATATTTCACTTTGAAAGCAGTGGAAAATTTACTATTGATGTCAATAGGATTGCATGAAAAATGTCCAAAACCTCCATATTGCTCTATGATGCAAAAACTATCAAAAAACCAAATTTGAAAAACACGTCAAAATTCGACAGAAATCTGCAGCAAATAACGAAAACAGAGTTAAAAATCCTCAGGTTCTTGTGTAAAATACAGGTGTCATTTACCGTATTAGATGTGACTGTGGTAAGGAATATGTCGGCAAAACTATTCGTGAGTTTCGGAGGCGAATTGGCGAACATCTGGGCGACATCCGGAAAAAGAGAGACACCAGTGTAGCCAGACATGTTTGGTCAGAACACAATGGTGAAGCACGATGTCTAAAATTCATGGGAATTGATCGAATTCAACCACACGTTCGTAAGGGGAATTTGAACAAATCCATACTGTGCAAGGAATCCTTTTGGATCTACACTTTGGGGACTGCACACCCCAATGGGCTTAATGAACAACTGAATTTTAATTGCTTTCTGTAGAATGGCGATAGTTTATTCCCCCTTTCCAGTATGGCTATAAATCCTAATAATTTAACAGCGAGTGTGTGTAAATTCTTTATTATTTTTTCGTCCAAAGTTCTGAACAGATTGATCTTTCCTGACGCAATAGCCTGGTCTGGTTCAGGGTCAGGATACATAGAGCTACTGTTGGTAGTTCCTGGTCATGTAAAATGTATTTTCTACATACTTACTTACCACACAGCATACAAAGACATCCTTATCTATAGCATCTGTATGCTGTCTATATCGGACACTTTAACGTCTGAATTATGCTAGCGCTCGGCAATTAGAGACGCAGCATATCTCCGTCACGTCACTTCCGTTTTCAGTGACTGTGTATTGAGCCAACATGTATTCCAAGCCTCGTTTTTTTATGCTGGATACGTCATTTCCGGTTTCGCTTTGAGCGCTTAGCAACTAGACGAGGCATGCGCACACACTACTTCCTATTCTCATGACGCGATGCCTCGGCGTTTTTGGCGCCAAAGAGCCGGCTATTTAAACCGGATGTTTTGACATTTTCATTGCGCAGCACACCATAGCTGTTAGCCACACTGTGAGCCATATGCTCAATGCCCATGATCTATGTAGGTAAGTTTACCTTTGGTCATATACACTGTACACTTACCGTTTTTAAGTGTTTATTCATTTGATGTATGTAATGTATATGTCTTTACATTTCTCACAGCCTACTGATCTCCGTCCCCTGATGAGGTAAAAGTAGGTACCGAAACATGTTGGGACTATTTGTGAGTTGGGATTTGCATATATTAATGTAAGTGCCGTATTGTTTTTCAAATGTCTTTTACAACATCTGTATAACACTCTAGGTGCCATCCTGTAGCAGGGCGTAACAGGGACATTTGTGGCAGGGTCTAGGTTCCTGACAGGGTCGTCCTTATCAGGACGCTTCTTTCCCTGTAAACTAGGTAGCTTAATATAGGTAGTGCTCAGAATAGGGCCAATATAGGATATAGGGTGCCGGATACTAATAATTCTAACCCTATTAACTCCGTTGATTTTGCTATCTATCCTTCCCAGCTATAAGGTGGCTATATATATAGAATTGAGGGCTTATAACATCCTTATGCTCAGAATTGGCTCTAGTTTTATATGTGATCACTTTAATATCCTTTTTCACTTTTTAAACTAAAATTAATAAAAGCTATATTTTATTATTTAGTGCGTTTTTTTCCATGATTGTCATTTTATTTAATTATTAGGGTATTGGAAATTTCCAGATCAATAAAATTCCTTTGTTGGGCTTTTTGGTATACTCGTTTAGATTTTCTGCAGGCCGGATTTTTGAATACTGGCCTTGACACGGACCAATGGCTTAGCGAAGTGAAAGATATCTTTTCTGATAAAGAATTTGTTCAAAAGAAATACACACCAACGCTTAATGTTGCCTTTAAGGAGCTACACAGGATATACCGCAACAAATATCCCTTGGTGGGGGCCCCCGTCTAGATAAAATTTTAAAAGCCAAATAGTCCCTCGGGGACTACGTATTTCTCTCACACCTGGTATAAAAATAAGGGGCCCAGGATTTATTAAAAGGTGGGAACAAGAAGCCACTAATAGTTCAATTAAGTTTATGCAATTACTCCGGGAAGGAAAAAAGACTAGTCTAAAAATTTTCTTGCCCAAAATTTAAAAGAACAATTACTTTGGTCAAACCTTCGCACAAAACCCGAAAAACATTTTAGAGAAAAACAATTACGAGCTCTTTGGAGGATATAAATATCATATAAAAAGACCGTAAGCACAAAAATTTGTTGGGGGATCTCTCTGACTTTGGGAAAAAAAGGCATACATCTTCTTGGATGCCAAAGGGAAAAAACACAAGGGACCCAAGAACTGAAACCCTCCTCCTCAAAAACTGAAATCTCAGATTCTATTGTGTTTTAATTTAATGTAACAGCCCGAGTAACAACGACCCAAGGCCCCAAAAAGGAGGAAGGGAGGAGGGGCCCCAAAAGACAAAGAGGCTTCTAAACCTTTTTTAGGGGGAAAAAATTACCATTGAGAGATCGTACCCCCACAAGACGGTAACTTCTAACTCTACAAGTTCCAACCTAATAGTTAATCTATCTTCCCCCAATTGAGTTTGGGGATGAACTTTTAAAAAACAGGGTCTTTTGTCCCAACACAAAATTTGATACATTCAGGGGGATCAAAGAATCCACCGTTTGGAAAAAATAAAATGGAAAAAAATACATTCCTAAAAAATAGGGGGGAATGTTCAGAAGGGGGAAAGTGGGGTTTAATTAGAAGGGATTTCACTTGCAAATACGATAATCCCCTGATGGGTTAATACGGGAAAAAGGTCCCTTTAAAAAATTTACCCCCCCAAAAATTTTTTCAATGCCTCCACGGGGAGAATATCCGTGTTAAGTCTTTATCTCTCAATAATTAAGATCTAATTATTCACAAACGATTTTTCGAGTAATTGTAAAAGAATGAACACAAGCCCTCTCCCGGTTTGGAACAGATCATAATTTAATAGTGAAACCCCCGCAAAGAGGTAATATTGTCTTTAACCACCAGAATTGTAAACATGTGCAATACCCACTTGGGGGATCCCCATTTACAAAATCCGAAGATGATCCTACAGAAAAAATATAGGAAGGAACCCTAAATATCCCCCCAGATGCTAAGTCCACAAACTTATATCAGACCGGAATTTGAGTTTTTGTTTCCCCCATTTCCCAAAATCCCCAGTTTTACAGTTACCAAAAAAAAAAAAAAAAAACAACACCCCTTAGAGGTAACCAAATTTTTGGGAAAGATTTCCCCACACAAAACGTGGAACTATTTTTCTTCCCCATTTGGCACCTTTTTGTGGAATCACTTTCCCCCTTACACCCCAGACCCATGGGTTTTCCCTTTGAAAAAATGATGGGATAAACAGGGGGACCAAAAATGGGAGTAGTTGGATGTAGAGGCACTCTACACCCCAACCTCATAAAATGGGGTACAGGCGGTGGGCTTTTTTTACAAAGTAGAGGTTTTTAATTCAGTGCCAAATGAGTTTCTTTACAGTTTTTGAGATTTGTACTTACAAAAAATTATTTTCTGTTCAATGGGGGGTTCTTCCCCCGTGAGGGGGGCAGCCCTGGGAAGCCCAGCGCTCCTAATGCCAAATTTTTACCTCGGTGGTGGGAGGGCCTCTGTTTTTTAAAACACTTTGCACACTGGGCAGATCGATTTGGGATGGATTCGTACATTGCGATATTTTTTAGTTGGAATGGGCCCCCAAGTTGTTTTTCTTTACATCATTCCCAACTTAAGATAACCCATGGGTCCAAGTTTACTTTTGAGATTCACTTTTTAACAGCCACCTTTTTGGGTGTAAAAATCCTGAAGGATTCAAAAAGGAAATCTCAACAACGATTTACCAAACCAACGGCGTCCAATTCCCCCCTTACATTGGCCAGTACCATCCGGTACCCCCCTTAAACGAGGAATTCCAAGAGGACTTCCTGCGTCTACCAGAAAAAGTTCAAGTAAAAACAAATACAAAAAAACAGTCCCTGGATCTTAAAAATGTTTTAGGGGTAAAGGGGTTCCGGAAAAGTCATTTAAAAAGGTACCATATGACTCGGACTGATAGAACAAAATTTTCTTACACCACGGGCCCAAAAAACCCCAAAAAAAGGAAACAAAACCCGGTTATTTTGGGACCCTTTGATAAGCGTCTGATGAAGTCCGCAAAATACTTACCAAACATTGGGCTTCGCTCCTTGACCCTGAATTTAAGGAAAAAGTTGGGCCCGCCCCTGATTACTTCAGAAATGGGCCCATTACAAATAAAATTTTGAAAGCCCTATATTTTCCCCCTCCGCCCCCCTAAACCTGGCTTCAGAGGGAAGGTAGGTTTTTCATAAATGTAGTGGTTGCATTTTGGGTTAATTTTCTTGGCGGTAAAAAATTTTTCAATCATTCACTGGGGCCCAGAATTCCCTTTCAGGCACTTTATCAATTGGGGATCGACAGGGGTCATTTACCGATTTGATGTACTGGGTAAGGGAAAATGTCGGCAAAAACATTCTGGTTTCGGAGGGAATTGGCGAACATCTGGGGGACATCCGAAAAAGAGAGACACCAGTGTAGCCAACAGTTTGGTCAACACAATGGTGAACACGATGTTTAAATTTATGGAAATTTATCGAAAATTTAACCACACGTTGTAAGGGGAAATTTTAAAAAATCCCTACTGTGCAAGGGAAACGTTTTGGATCACACTTTTTGGGACGCAACCCCCAATTGGGGTTAATGAAAAACTGAATTTTAATTGCTTTTTGTAGAATGGGATAGTTTATTCCCCCTTTCCAGTATGGCTAAAAATTTTGTAATTTACCCCGATGTTGGTAAATTCTTTATTATTTTTTCGTCCTAAATCTGAACAGTTTGATCTTTCCTGACGCAATAGCCTGGTCTGGTTTGGGGTTAGGATACATAGAGCTACTGTTGGTAGTTCCGGTCATGTAAAATGTATTTTCTATATACTTACTTACCACACGCATACAAAGACATCCTTTATCTATAGCATCTGTATCTGTTTATATCGGACCCTTTTTAATAGTCGATTACGCTAGCGCTCGGCAATTAGAGACGCAGCATATCTCTGTCACGTCACTTCCGTTTTCAGGACTGTGTATTGACCAACATGTATTCCAAGCCTGTTTTTTGTTTATGCTGGATACGTCATTTCCGGTTTTGCTTTGAGCGCTTAGCAACTAGACAAAGGGATGCGCACCACACTACTTCCATTTTTGTGACGCGATGTCTCGGTGTTTTTGGCGCCAAAGGAGCCGGCTATTTAAACCGGAGTTTTGACATTTTCATTGCGCAGCACACCCATAGCTGTTAGCCACACTGTGAGCCATATGCCCAATGCCCATGATCTATGTAGGTAAGTTTACCTTTGGCCATATACATTGTACACTTACCGTTTTTAAGTGTTTATTCATTTGATGTAGTAATGTATTGTCTTTACATTTCTCACAGCCTACTGATCTCCGTCCCCTGATGAGGTAAAATAGGTACCGAAACATGTTGGGACTATTTTTTGAGTTGGGATTTGCATAAAATTAATGTAAGTGCGTATTGTTTTTCAAATGTCTTTTACAACATCTGTATAACACTCAAAGGGGCCATCCTGTAGCAGGGCGTAAAAAGGGACATTTGTGGCAGGTTTAGGTTCCTGACAGGGTCGTCCTTATCAGGACGCTTCTTTTTCCCCGTAAACTAGGTAGCTTAATAAAAGGTAGTGCTCAGAATAGGGCCAATATAGGATATAGGGTGTTGGATACTAATAAACTTTAACCCTATTAACTCCGTTGATTTTGCTATCTATCCTTCCCAGCTATAAGGTGGCTATAAAAATAATAGAATTGAGGGCTTATAACAATCCTTAGGTTCGAATTGGCTCTAGTTTTATATGTATCATTTAATATCCTTTTTCACTTTTTAAAAAAAATTAAAAAACTATATTTTTATTTAGGCGCTTTTTCCATGATTGTCATTTTTTAAAAAAATTAGCGAATGGAAAT
>JAODAL010078317.1:0-12958 GCA_025379985.1 Phyllomedusa bahiana
TGCTGCGTTCCAGGACAGGGATATTCAATGTCCAGTTCAAGTAACATGAGGGTTTCCCAAATCATACTGCCTTCTGGCACTTTTTAATTTGTGGGTGATGAAAGGTTTAAGGGTCAGGCTGTGGTACAAGACAGGGATAGTAAATGGTCTGTGATTTTTTTTCTGTAAACTTTTATAACTAAGTGTGTTGCCTAAGATGTAGCACGTATCCTTTTTGACTGTTGTGGATGTTAATTTCAGCTTCTCCGGCCTTGTTTGGGGGGGGGTGTAATAATAAAGGGTTTGTTGTTGCTTCCCCATAGACTTTAATGGTCATCGCGCAAAATCGATGCTCACTATCGAAAAACCTTATCGATAGCGTCCGACTATCGACTATCGATCGATCTCGATAGCCAACGCAATCGCTCAACACTAGATATTACCAATTATCAAGATGATTTCCGATAGTCGATAATAGATTATCGCTGATGACCATTAAAGTCTATGGGAGAGGAACAACACCTTCATTCTTCTACCCAAACAGGGCTGGAGAAGCTGGAATTAACATCCACAACAGTAAAATGGTTACGTGCTACATCTTAGGCAACACAATTAGGTTATAAAAGTCATAGAAAAAAAGTCACAGATCATTCACTATCCCTGTCTTGTACCACAGCATGACCCTTAAACCTGCATGACCCACAAATTAAAAGTGGGCCCGAAGGCAGTATGATTTGAACCATCATTTTAACTTGAACTGGACATCGACTATCCATGTCCTGGATTTACAGCATGAGCCCGGAACCTGCATGACCCCCAGATTAAAAAGTGCCGGAAAAAGCAGTCTTTTAACCACCATTTTAGTTGAATTGGACATTGACTATACCTGTCCTGGACCGCAGTATGACCATTAAACCTGTCTGAACCACAGATTAAAAACTGCCGGAAAAAGGAGTATTTTAACCACCATTTTAGTTGAACTGGACATTGACTATACCTGTCCTGGGCCACAGCATGAGCCCCAAACCTGTATGACCCCCAGATTTAAAAAGTGCCAGAAAAAGGAGTCTTTGAACCACCATTTTAGTTGAACTGGATTGACTATATCTGTCCTGGACCACAGTATGACCATTAAACCTGTCTGACCCATAGATTAAAAATTGCCAGAAAAAGAAGTATTTGAACCACCATTTTAGTTGAAATGGACATTGACTATGCCTATCCTGGACCACAGTATGACCATTAAACTGTCTGACCACCAGATTTAAAAAGTGCCGGAAAAAGGAGTCTTTCAACCACCATTTTAGTTGAACTGGACATTGACTATACCTGTCCTGGGCCACAGCATGAGCCCCAAACCTGCATGACCCCCAGATTTAAAAAGTGGTTGAAAAGGGAGTCTTTGAACCACCATTTTAGTTGAACTGGACATTGACTATACCTGTCCTGGACCGCAGTATGACCATTAAACCTGTCTGACCCATAGATTAAAAAGTGCCGGAAAATGGAGTATTTGAACCACCATTTCAGTTGAACTGGACATTGACTATACCTGTCCTGTACCACAGCATGACCCCTAAACCTTCATGACCCCCAGATTTAAAAAGTGCCTGAAAAAGGAGTCTTTGAACCACCATTTTAGTTGAACTGGACATTGACTATTCCTGTCCTGGATCGCAACATGACCCCAAAACCCGCATGGCCCACATGACGATGATGATGACGACATTTGTGGCCGTGCCGGGGAGGACGCGGAGGGAAGACTGCTGCATGCAGATTGCATTACCCCCTGAACAACACATTGGCGACGCTGTTCGTAACCGAGAGTCGCAGGGCCCTGACCCAGCGATAACAGGCCTGACGGTCCTGCAACCGATGATCCGCTGGCTTGCGTGTTGTCACCAGCTCTGGAAGGAGCAGCTTCTCTCGTACCTCTACCTCCATGTCCTACCCCCATCTTTGCTCGCTTACCACCTGCGTTTCGCTCCATGTTCAGAAAGATAAAAATTGAAGAAGGTATGGAAGAGTTTTTGACAGTCTCTTATTAAAAGATGGGAAATCACAGCTATTCTTAAATCCTTCTAATTCCTACAGCCAACTAGGATTAGAAACTGAAATGTTTCTAGCGAATACCTGTGAAATGTGGTCTGGTGGAAGAACCGTAAGACAAAATCAACAGTGTTCTTCCTTCAGTCCCAGGGATTTACAACTGCCCCGTAGGACTAGGAATTGATAGTTTTCAACAAAATATCATACAAGTGCGCTATCTGCGCCAAACTGAGATTCAACGAGCGCAATAAAACTATTCAGAAGTTACACGGATGAGAAATTGCATTTTTTTGCAGAAATGACAAACGAGAACAGTTGCTTGAAAATGTTTCTATCACAATTGTCATACAACGTGGCTATTTGAAAAAAACTAGGGCCGCACCACGTGCAATACAGCTATTTAAAAGTTATACAGATAACAAACGGTGGTTTTTGCACCAATGAAATACACCAACAGTAACTACGAAATTTCTGTATCCAAATTTAAGTACAAGGTGGCTATTTGAAAAAAACTGGGGCGAACAGAGGTGCAATACAGCTATTTCAATGTTATACGGATAAGAAAAGGAGGTTTTTGCACCAATGTAATATACCTGCAATTACTAGCAAATTTCTGTATCCTAATATAAGTACAAGATGGGTCTTTGAACAAAACTGGGCTGCGCCAAAGTGAAAAACACCTTATTAAATTGTGTACGGATAATAAAAGGTGGTTTTTGCTCCTATGAAATACACCTGCAATTACTGACACACTGATGCTGAACAGGAAGGGTTGTTCTATGTAAAACGAGGTCAGGGATTTTCCAGCAATGCAAACCATTAACATCACGTCATGACGTGGGCACCATCCCCCTGCTCTATGCTCTAACTGATTTGCTGGCTGCCAAAATGACAAAGTGCTAAAATGGCATATAAAATACGAAATTTCTACTAATTTCGTGATCGAAAATCTGTCAACAAAAAACCTGCCATTTTAATTTGTCGATTATAATAGATAACCTTTTAAAACCATTAAACTACCTTGATTAACAGGAAAAGCCCATATGCCAAAGAATTTAACTTGGACAGTTTATTATTATTGGCGGGTAACATGAGTCAAAGAATTGACATGTCAATTCTCTTAGGTGCGGACATTATGCATCGATAATACTCATGTAAAATCAGCATTGTATGAATGACAACGGTGATAGGGCACAGTGTTAAACACTGCAAAGTTGGTCTGAATCCACGCCCATAATCAGCATCCAATCCTGCCATTTGAATGCCCCCTTAGAGCAGAGAAAGGTGGCTGGTAACCTAGGGAAGGTTGTGTAGCCTAGGAAAATCAGAACAGCAATGTATTTGTTAATAGTCTTTATTTATCTTTGCCTACATGTTTTAAGCTAATCATTAAAATGGGAATAACCATTTAAGCAGCAATCAAACATCAGATTCACCTTTCTCAAGCAGAGGGGTGGACTGTGGAATGAGTCATCTGTGCCTCGCTGTAAAATCATGAGCTCTTAACTAGTGTTGAGCGATTGCGTTGGCTATCGAGATCGAGCGATAGTCGATAGTCGGCCACTATCGATAAGATTTTTCGATAGTGAGCATCGATTATGAGCGATTACCATTAAAGTCTATGGGAGAGCAACAACACCTTCATTATTACACCCAAACAAGGCTGGAGAAGCTGAAATTAACATCCACAACAGTCAAATGGATAAGTTCTACATCTTAGGCAACACACTTAGGTTATAAAAGTCACAGAAAAAAAGTCACAGACCATTCACTATCCCTGTCTTGTACCACAGCCTGACCCTTAAACCTGCATCACCCACAAATTAAAAAGTGCCAGAAGGCAGTATGATTTGAACCATCATGTTACTTGAACTGGACATTGAATATCCCCGTCCTGGAACGCAGCATGAGCCCAAACCTGCATGAACCCCCAGATTTAAAAAGTCCGCAAAAAGGAGTCTTTCAACCACCATTTTAGTTTCACTGGACATTGACTATACCTGTCCTGGACCGCAGTATGACCATTAACCCTGTCTGACCCCCAGATTAAAAAGTGCCGGGAATAGGAGTCTTTATCTGTTATGTTTTCGTATAAAACACGGTATTTTTTGCACCTTTCAATTCACCTGTGGTGACTATAGAATTGCTGTTTTAAGATTTTTTGTGGAAGCTGCGTCAATGAACAAAGCTGGGTGCGCAAAAGTAAAAAAACACGTTATCTTTATGTTTTCGTATAATAAACGATTTTTTTGCACTTTCAATTAATCTGTGGTGAATATAGAATTGCTGTTTTAAGATTTACGTAGATGCTGCGTCAATGAACAATGCTGGGTGCGCAAAAAATCAAAAAAAACGTAACTGTTATTTTTGGTATAATAAACGATATTTTTTGCACCTTTCAATTCACCTGTGGTGAATATAGAATTGCTGTTTTAAGATTTACGTAGATGCTGCGTCAATGAACAATGCTGGGTGCGCAAAAGTCAAAAAACACGTAACTGTTATGTTTTGGTATAATAAAAGGTATTTTTTGCACTTTCAATTCACTGTGGTGAATATAGAATTGCTGTTTTAAGATTTACGTGGATGCTGCGTCAATGAACAATGCTGGGTGCGCAAAAGCCAATAAACACGTAACTGTGATGTTTTCGTACGATACACGGTATTTTTTGGCAACAAACAACCTGTGCTGACTACAAGATTGCTGGATTGTAATTTAACTGCAAGGTGGATATATCAACAGTCACAGGTGTAATGGGTAAAATTGAAAATGAACACCTATCTGAAATGTATACTGATAATAAAAGTGGAGTTTTGCAGCTAACAAAGAGACCTGCAGTTACTAGAAATGATGTGTATCCAATATAAGTACAGGCTGCCCAATATCCAGGAAATATTTCAATAGCAAACTGTTAATAATAAAGATATTCCACTACAATGTCTACACTAAGTCTTGGTGAACTTTATCCAGTGTTCTTTATAGATAGAGCTTGTCTGTGTTCGCCCGCGGGGGCTACCCCCCCCCCCGCTCCCACGCCGTGAATTTACAGCGGTAGATGCTGCTTTAAAAAATTTTCTAGCTAACTACATAAAATGTTCAAATCTACTAATCTAACTAAATTGGAAGGATCACAGCTAATAGTAGAGGTTTCTCTGTGCAGAAATAGACTAATTTCGCTGAGCGTTTTGGCACACAGGCAGAGCGCAGGTCCTATCCCTATGAGACGCTGAGAGACACTGAGGCTGAAACAGGAAACGCTGTTCTATGTAAAACGAGGTCATGTGATTTTTCAGCCATCGCAACCATACACATCCCAGTCATGACGTCGCACACACATCTCACCCTGCTCTATTCTGTAATCTCATTTGCTGGCCGCCAAAATTACAGGAAGCGCCGAAAAAGGCGCGATCTTAATAGATGATGCTCAGATTTTAACCTTAATTATCGCATGATCTGGAAATTTCGATCACCATAAAAACCTTGCCAATTTCAACTTTGTCGATAAAAATCACTCAACACTACTCTTAACCAACCACTGTAGCTGTTCCATAATTGGTTTGGATCAATGGCCTACAGTTGAGAAACATCTATCAATGAAACTGCAATTAAGCTCTGGCCATGAAGCCTGAGACACTGCACTAATGCTTGAATGGATAGTATACACAATGGGAATATCCACTCTATCCACTCTATCCCTCTACCTGATCTCTCTATCACTGTTAACGGCTACACTCTCTCACCAGCTCCACAAGTCCGCTGCCTTGGGATAACATTTGAGTCCAATCTGTCCTTCAAACTGCACATCCAAGCCCTTACCTCTGTCTGCCGCCTCCACCTGAAAAATATCTCCTGAATCCACTCTTTCCTTAACTTTTCATGCCCTTGTCATTTCCCGCCTAGATTATTGCAACATTATTCTCTGTGGCCTCCTGTCTAGCACCCTCGCTCCCCTGCAAACTATCCTTAACTCTGCTGCCCGTCTGATTTACCTCTCTCCTCACTACTCCTCTGCCTCTCCTCTCTACCAAGCCCTTCCCTGGCTACCCATTGCCCAGCGAATCCAGTTCATGTTAGTAACCTTGACCTACAAGGCTCTCCATAACCTCTCCCCTCCATACATTTCTGCCTTAATCTCTAGATTCCTCCCCTCACGCAACCTCTGCTCCTCACAGGACCTTCTTCTCTGCTCTCCTCTTATCAACTATTCACATAACTGTCTCCAAGGCTTCTCCCGTGCTTCATCCACACTCTGGAGCTAACTGCATCAACACCTCAGACTCTCCCACACTCTTACTAGCCTCAAATATAACCTGAAAACCTATCTCTTCATGACTGCCTATGACCAACATTAACCATGTTGCACTGCTCCACCCCACAAACCTGTCTTCCCCTCACCTTCTGTCTCTTCCCACCTTCCTTGTAGACTGTAAGCCCTCACAGGCAGGGCCCTCTCTCCCTCTGTACCAGTTGTTTGTTACTTATTGTCACTCTGTAATTGTTTGACCAATGTTATTTATGTAACCACCTCGAATGTACAGAAAGGGGAAAATCAAGGGGCTCTAAAATAAATTTTTAAAAATAATAAAAAAATTTAATAAAAAATTTTATAATAAAAATAATAATAATAAAAAAATTTTGAAAATAAAAAGAGTAATTTGTCTTCAGAGATTTAGCGAGTCAAAATTGCGCATGGGAAATTAATAGAGGGGAACAAAAACTAATTGTTTTGCTATATTTTCTGATGAATTTATGAAAACTTTCCTGTACCAAATTAGAAATAGACAAGTCAGTGTGGGGTCCCTTTGGGGGTTAACAAGTGGAGTTGATTCTTGAGGCTCGCTGCTAGAGTTGATTCTTGGGGCCCACCATACAGCTGTTGTGCATGTCTGCACATATGCAGGTGGCCCTGCCCCATGTTTCCGCTCTAAGTTTTGTGAATTAATCCAGAATACGTTATGTAGCTCCATGGATTCCCTTTCTTAGATCTGACGACCATTATTCTATCCAGTAACTTCTCCCGTTTGATTTCCCTCTGCTCCCCCCCCATTAGTATGCTCTCCACTCCTCCATTCGACTTAAACCCTTTGGGATACCTTGCCCCAATCCAGTTTATGTTAGTATCCTTTGATTTACTACTCTCCATCCCTCCCCTATTCATTTCTGCTTATCTCCATTGATTTCTTTCCCCTTCGCAATTCCTCTGCTCCTCTCATTTTGTCTGCTCTCCCATCATCCATTATATCTTCTCCCTAGATTCTCTCCTGCTTCATCCTCCATTTGGGCTAATGCATCCCCTTAGATTCCCCCACACTCTCACTATCCTCAAATGTGACTGTAAACTTCTCCCTCTTGACTGCTCTATGCCAACATTCCATTTGAATGCTCCCACCCACATAATTTTCTTCCTCCCTTTGTCACTACTGCTCCACCTCCTTGTGATGTAAGCTTCTCCCGATCACTCTCTCCCTCTGTACCAGTTGTTTGTTCTTTATTGTCACTCTGTCCATCCATGTTATTTATGTGATCCCATCCTCCATTTATGAGCACCCTTAAATTCAACTGCTCTACAATCCATCATTTGAATATGCTTCTCTTATATTCATAATGCTCATCCTATTTGAGTAATGTTCTTCCTTTGATTATTAGCACATCCTCCATTGCTGTATGTGCTACCTATATGGATATCTTACACCCCTTATGTTTTTGTATATTTTCATAATTTATGAAAACTTATCCTCTACCCAATTCCACTAGGATGTCCATTCAGCTGGGATGCCTTGGGTTAACAAATTGACTTGAATTCTTGTGATCTGACGCCTCGTTTTTGCACATTGATTCTTGGGGCAGACCTATACAGCTATTGCAGTCACGTGTGACCTATGGTCACGGGTGGCCCTGCTCAAAGTGCCCGTTCTAAGTGTGTGAATTAATCCAGAATTCACAGTTATGTAGCTCTATGGAATTCCTTCTTCAGATCTGACGAACCCTATTTTTTCTCATCCACAGGTATGCTTCTCCCTTTGATTCACTACTGCTCCCATCCTCCATTTGATGTATGCTGCTCCCATCCTCCATTTGATGTATGCTTCTCCCTTTGATTCACTACTGCTCCCATCCTCCATTTGATGTATGCTTCTCCCTTTGATTCACTACTGCTCCCATCCTCCATTTGATGTATGCTTCTCCCATCCTCCATTTGATGTATGCTTCTCCCTTTGATTCACTACTGCTCCCATCCTCCATTTGATGTATGCTGCTCCCATCCTCCATTTGAATGTTTTTGTCTTGCTCCCATCCTCCATTTGATGTATGCTTCTCCCTTTGATTCACTACTGCTCCCATCCTCCATTTGATGTATGCTTCTCCCTTTGATTCACTACTGCTCCCATCCTCCATTTGATGTATGCTGCTCCCATCCTCCATTTGATGTATGCTTTTTGTTTTTTTTTTTTTTTCCCTCTTCCTCCCTTTGATTACTTCTCCTTGCTACCCATCCTCCATTTGATGTATGCTTCTCCCTTTTTATTTCCACCTACCTGCTCCCATCCTCCAATTGATGTATGCTTCCCTATCACATTCCCCATCATTTGATGTATGCTTCTCCCTTTGATTCACTACTGCTCCCATCCTCCATTTGATGTATGCTGCTCCCATCCTCCATTTGATGTATGCTGCTCCCTTTGATGTGTATCTGTAGTATAGTCATAACTTGCTATCACAATTGCAATCTTCTCTACCCCAATTCCCTGCTGTGTGCATGGGTCCAATTCACCTTGTAATCTCGTTTCCTATTCTCCCCCCACTCTGCTAATTAACTTGCTTGACCCCTCCCATTTCTTGTTCACATCTGATACTCTGCTTAGAATGCTAGTTACTATATAGACAAGCACTGCAGTCACGTGTGACCTATGGTCACGGGTGGCCCTGCTCAAAGTGCCCGTTCTAAGTGTGTGAATTAATCCAGAATTGAACAAGGATTGCGAGGTAACAGCTACTTCATCTTTTCCATTTACAACTTTCTCAACTGTCTGGCACTATGCTTTTCCTTCCCACCATTATCTCTATCTCCACTTTCCTTGCACTAACTGCATATCCCCAAACACCCTCGCTGGGCAATGAGCTCTACATCTCTCCACGCATTCTACCTTCTCACCTGTCTGCTGCCACCAACCTCTTCCCCACTGTTAATGCCCTCCGCACCAAACAAACCCGGCTTAACCATTGTCTTTCCTACTCCCACCTGCTCACCCTCTCTCTACTGCTCCTGGCTGCCGGGGACATATCCCCTAACCCAGGACCCCCCCAGCGCATTCCCACCATTGTCTCTCCCTCTTCTAACCGATGCACCACTACTAATTCTGTTAACCCCATCAACCTGAAGCACATCCCTCTGACCCCTGCTCCCCCTATCCCTCTCCTTGGAGCTCTCTGGAACGCACGGTCTGTATGTAATAAACTTTCCTACATACATGACTTATTTATCTCAAGAAATTTACTCTTCCTTGGTCTGACTGAAACATGGCTGACCCCCTCTGACACAGTCTCCCCTGCTGCTCTCTCCTTTGGCGGCCTCCAACTTACCCATACCCCTCGCCCTGGTAACAAGCATGGCGGAGGTGTTGGCCTCCTCCTGTCTGACACTTGTTCCTTTGTCCCCTCTTAAACCTCTGCCTTCCCTTACACTCTCCTCATTTGAGGTGCACTCTGCCCTGCATCTATGCCCCTTCCAACCTTCAAGTGGCTGTTGTCTACCGACCACCAGGCCCTGTCACCGCCTTCCTTGACCACTTTGCTTCCTGGCTCGTCCATTTTCTATCCAGTGACGTTCCTACTATTATCATGGGAGACTTCAATATCCCAATTGACACCCCCCGCTCTGCTTCTAACAAACTCCTTGCACTCTGTTCTTCCTTTGATCTCTCCCAGTGGACCTCTGGAGCCACTCACAAAGATGGACACACACTGGACCTCATCTTCACCCGCCTTGCCCTCTATCTGACTTCTCAAACTCACCCAACCCTTATCTGACCAGAATCTGCTCACCTTCTCCACCATCTCCAACCCCCCAGCTCCTCCTGTCCCACATCTAGTGCACCCCGCAGGAACTTACAAAACCTCAACCCTCACACTCTCTCTGATTCTCTTACTAATCTTTCTACCATATCCTCATTTAGTGACCCAGACGCAGCCACCACTTTCTACAACCACACAATCCCCACCATCCTTGACCTCAGTCGCTCCCCTCACAACACACAACAGAACCCGCAATATCAACAGACAACCCTGGCACACACACTCCACTAAACAGCTGAGGCGAGCTTCAGAATTGCAGAACGCCGCTGGAAAGAAAACTCGCTTCCACCGACACCTTGCCTCATACAAAGAATCACTACATACATTTAAATCTGCACTCACCCTAGCCAAACAGGATTACTTCTCCAATCTCATATCCTCTCTGTCTCATAACCCAGGGAACTTTTCAACACCTTTAACTCTCTCCTCCCCCCAACTCCTCCCTCTCTCCCTTTTAGCAGACGACTTTGCGATTCACTTCCTATGCAAGATTAACCTTATCAGAGAAAGCTTCAGCCCCCAGTCCCCAGCGCCTTCCTCTATATCTGCACAATGCTCTTCCCCCTTAACTTGTTTTCCCTACTCTTACACATGATGATCTTTCCCTCTCTACTGTCCAAATCCAACCTCACCACCTGTAATCTTGACCCAATGCCATCCCAACTAATCCCAGACGTTAGTGCTACTATCATCCCAGCCCTCACCCATCTTATCAACTTATCGCTCACATCTGGCATCTTCCCTTCCTCCTTTAAACATGCTACTGTCACTCCCATCCTTAAAAATACATCCCCTTTATCCCTCCTCTCGGTCCAACTATCGCCCCATCTCACTGCTTCCTTTTGCCTCCAAACTCCTCGAGCAGCATGTCTACCTCAACTGTCCTCCCACCTCTCTCCAAATCTCTTCTTAACCCACTGCAATCTGGTTTCTGATCCAACCACTCTACCAAAACCACCCTAATCAAAGTCAGCAATGACTTAGTAACTGCTAAAGCTTCACGTCAGTACTCTGTCCTTCGTCTCTTAGACTGGTCCTCTGCCTTTGACTCTGTCGACCATCCCCTCCTGCTACAAATCCTATCCTCCTTTGGCATCACAAACTTGGCCCTTTCCTGGATCTCCTCATACCTCACTGATTGGACATTCAGCGTCTCTCATTCTCGCTCCACCTCCTCCCCCGGCCTCTCTTTGTTTGGTGTCCCCAGGGGTCAGTCCTGGGTCCTTTACTCTTTTCTATCTACACCCTTGGTCTGGGTCAACTCATAGCTTCACATGGCTTTCATTTACCACCTGTATGCTGATGACACCCAGCTTTATATCTCCGGCCCAGATGTCACCTCTCTTCTCTCCAGGATCCCAGACTGTCTATCGTCCATTTCCTCCTTTCTCCTCCTCCCTCTCCTAAAACTAAAATGTGGAGAAAACAGAATTCATCATCTTTCCGCCGTCCCCCCTCCATCCCTCCACCTGATCTTTCTATCACTGTCAATGGCTGCACACTCTCGCCTGTTCCGCAAGTCCGCTGCCTTGGGGTAATCCTCGACTCCGCTCTATCCTTCAAACCACACATCCAAACCCTCACCTCTGCCTGCCGCTTCCACCTGAAAAATATCTCTCGCATCCGTTCATTCCTCAACTTCGACACCACAAAAATGCTCGTTCATGCCCTTGTCATCTCCCGCCTTGACTACTGCAACATCCTTCTCTGTGGCCTCCCATCTAGCACTCTCGCTCCCCTCCAAACCATCCTTAACTCTGCTGCCCGTCTTATCCACCTCTCTCCTCGCTACTCCTCTGCCTCTCCCCTCTGTCAATCCCTTCACTGGCTACCAATAGCTCAGCGAATTCATTTTCAAGGTGCTAACCATGACCTACAAGGCTCTCCATAACTCTCCCCTCCATACATCTCTGCCCAAATCTCCAGATATCTCCCCCCACGCAATCTCCGCTCTTCACAGGACCTTCTTGTCTGTTCTCCTCTTATCACTCCTCACATAACCGTCTCCCCAAGACTATCTCTCGCGCTTCCCCCACACTCTGGAATGCACTGCCCCAACACATCAGACTCTCTGCCACTCTCACCAGCTTCAAAAGCAACCTGAAAACCCATTTCTTCAGGATTGCCTATAACCTACAATAACCCTGCTGCCACTGTACTACCCCACAAACATGTCTGCCCCTCACCTCCTGTCTCTTCCCTTCTCCTTGTAGATTCTAAGCCTTTGCGGGCAGTGTCCTCTCTCCCTCTGTACCAGTTATACGTCATTCATTGTCATTTTTGTACTCACTTGACAAATCATGTATGTGACCCCCCCCCCCCTCAAATGTACAGCGCCATGGAATCAATGGCGCTTTAAAATAAATGTTAATAATAATAATAATAATAATAATAATACTTCTCTTTTCCCATGAAAAGTAGCCCCAGGCGTACCATGCCAAAGGTTCACCATGTCCAGGGGCTCAACATACCCATGGGAGCACCAGGGATTTCATTTGCTCTCATTTTAGTCAGTTCAAACCTGACAATGGATAGATTGGAAAACCACATTGATTTATAAAGATAACACTATATGTGACACACTTATATAAGAACATCAGAACAATTTATTATAACCTGTAAAAAGATGGCAATCACAGTCCTTATAATTTGAATGATATCATTTGGCTTCAAAAAAGGTCTCGTTAGTATTTTTACAGACATTGGAAAAGAGATTCCTTTTTTTACGCACTATCCAGGAATTTACAATAGATAGGGCGCTCTGATGGGTAGCCATTAGTGTTGAGCGATTGCGTTGGCTATCAAGATCGATCGATAGTCGATAGTCGGCCGCTTCATAAGGTTTTTTGATAGTGG
>JAODAL010078318.1:0-12957 GCA_025379985.1 Phyllomedusa bahiana
TTAATTTTGGTGTGGATTAGCCTGATTTGTCACGCTGAATGGTACTTTATCAGAAACAAGGTACTTACACCACAGAAAGTTACTGGAACACTTCCATTTGGTGCATATGGTGTCCAAGGCCATCTTTTTCCATGGGCACACTAGGCAGTTGCCCGGGGGGCCCACAATTATAGGGGCCCCAGGTCGTTTATCTATGTCCCAGGAATACAAGAAACATACCCAGGATCCCTTGGTTGACTTTGCTTATTTCACTGTTTGTGTGTTTTTAGGATGTGCAACCAGTTATAACCATGGTGGAGAAGGGAGCCAAAGGCTCCCTGCCCTGCCAAATAGTCTTGTAGTCTGTAGGCTGCCAGTGTTCGGACATAAGTGGCGTGATAATATGGGTGTGCTTGGAGGAGGGGGGGGGGGGGGGGGCGCAAGGCTGTCTTAATTCTGTTAAGACAGCTCTGATGGTGTCTCAGGTTTTTTTAAAATATATTTAGGTTTGGTGTGTTGATGGTTCAGTTTGGAACATGTTCTGTCAGGAATGACTGAAAAGATAGTGCTATTTCAAAACAATGGACACCAAGGAAAAAACTTGACGGACCCATTGTAATCAATAAGGTCCATCAGGCGACATGGGTGCCCGTTGTGAAACAGATCCCTTAGGGTATGTTCACACGGGGTAATTTCAGCGCGCATTTTTGACACGTATTTGCCCTCTAATACAGGCGAAATGCGCGCCGAAATTCCGGTAATCCGTAGTTCTCATAGAGAACTATGGATTACGCCTCCTTTCCCCGCTCATACAGTACGATCATATTGTACGCCCGGGGAGATAAGTGACATGTCGATAATTTGCGGCAAATATGTGGCGCAATAGATAATGAATGTCTATAGGGCCCACGCCCGTAGGGAGTACGCGAGTATCAGCGCGAGATCCTGAAACCACGATGTACTGCGGCGCATACTGTACGTGCCGCAGTACATCGTGTGAACATACCTTTAGTCCATGTTCACACAGCTTATTTTGACGTGGTTTTGGACGAGGTTTTCGGAGCGTTTCCTCGTCCAAAACGTTCATTTAAGTCAGTGTTTCTCAACTCCAGTCCTCGAGACCCACCAACAGGTCAAGTTTTCTGGCTTTCCTTAGCATTGCACAGGTGATATCATTATGGTCAGTGCATTCTGCACAGGTGATATCATTATGGTCAGTGCATTCTGCACAGGTGATATCATTATGGTCAGTGCATTCTGCACAGGTGATATCATTATGGTCAGTGCATTCTGCACAGGTGATATCATTATAGACAGTGCATACTGCACAGGTGATATCATGACCCTAAGCAGCGCCTATCCTTAGCTGCTATTGACCAATTTAACTCCCACACCCAACCTTTAATGAATACACGGAGACATCAACTTGGATAAATTGGCCACAGCAGCCATTTTATTTAAACAAAAAGAAATTACCCAAACAGTTCATCCCAAATGAGAAAAATACCCAAAATTTCCCATCACCCCAAAAAGGCCCCATAGCAGCAAAGTTGGGGCTGGGCCTTTGGGAGCCGAAAACCTCTGAAAAAAACCCAAGTGGCAAGCCGTTCCTCTTTCCACCATATTTTGCCCCAGCCGCCCCCCGGCTTCAGGGCCCCCAAAAGACCTCAGGCGGGCTACCATTCCTTCACCCTCCCCCAAGGACGCACCCAGTGGACCCAATTTTTCCCAACCCCCGGCCCATCCCCCAAATTTGGGAGCAAGCTAAAGCCGGGACCCCCCCACTACTTTCCACGACCCCAAAGGGGAACCCCAACCCGCCTCCCCGCTGCGACACCCCGACCACTATTGAATTTCATCCCCACGCGGGCCGTTTCCCCATGATAAGCTCCCTCCCCCCATGTCCCCTGATCCCAAATGGGGGAGGGGGGGGTGGGACTGCTGCTTTTTTCCCACATTTTCCCGCGCCTTGCTCCCGCGCGGCGTCGGGCTTAAAAACCCGGGGTTCCCCCGGGGCCCGCTGGCTTGCCCCTGCCCCCGGGCCTACTTCAGCGGGCGTCCCCCGCCCGACCCCTGATGCCTAAACCCGGGCTTAGCCGGCGCGCCGGGTCATGGGGGGCCCTTTCCACTTAAAGGGGCTGCCCCCCCCATGCCCGGCCCCGGACTTCCCCCAAAGGGCGCGCCTATCCTTAGTTTCTTTTTGACCAATTTAACTCCCACCCCCCAACCTTTAATGAATACAGGGAAGCCTCAATTGAAAAAAATTGGCCACAGCAACCATTTTATTTAAAAACACAAGAAATTAAACAAAAAAATACACGGGCCAATGAGAAAAATATCCAAATCCCCATCACCCCAAGACCCCTTTTTCAACAAAGGGGGGGGCTGAGGTCCTTGGACCGAAACCCCTTTTAAACCCAAATTCCCAAAGCCGGCCAAAGCCGTTCCTTTTTCCCCATTTTTTGGGCCCCCACCCTTTTCACCCCCCGGCTTCGGGGCACCAAAACCCACCTCAGGCGGTAGCTTTCCCCCAAATACCTGCTCCCAAGGCGGCCAGCCCTGGGGACCCCAAAATTTTTCCCCAAAAAGCCGGTCCATCCCCCAAATTTTGGGAGCAAGCTAAAGCCTGACCCCCCCAAAAATTTTCCACAGACCCCAAAGGGAAACCCCAACCCGAAAATAGCTAGCGACCCAGGATACCTAAAGGGGCCCGCGAAGCCCCCAAACCCCCAAGCCCTCGTTCCAATCCTTCTCTAATACCCAAAAAGACCATAAATTTTACCCCAAAACGGGCGAAAAAGTGGACGCCACCCTACGCCAAAAATCCCACCCCCAATTCCAGCTCTCAATGCCGCCCCCCAAAAACCACCTTTCCCTGATCACAAAATTTTTGCCACCGGCTTTTTTTACCTAAATGCGTCTCTATTAATACCCCCCCGCTAAATTCCGCTTTTGCCTCCAAGCAAAACCTGGGAAAAACTAAAATCCGACCAACCCGAAAACCCCCCCGGATACCGGGGCCCCAAATCCTAAGGAAACCCCTTGGGGGATTCCCTTTTTAAAAAGTCTCTGATTGGGCCCCTCCCCAAAAACCCTTCCCCCCCGTCATTGGAAAACCACCACATCCGGGTTTACCTTTTCCCAGGGGGACAAACTGTTTGGAAAATCCCCCCCCCTAACTTGATTCCATTGGGGCCCTCGTTTTGCCAACCCAAACCGAATCACCCCCCCAAAGGGCCCCGGGAATACCCATTTGTCGACCACTGAAACGCGCGCTCCCTTCCCGTCCCCAGTGCAAAAAGAAGGGGCCAAAAACCCCGGGACCGAAAACGCTGCCCTAGAATAAAAAAAAGGGAACACAAGAAAACTCCAAAAACCCTTTTCATAACCCCGGGGAATAAACCACGGAAGCGAGGGGATAATTACCCCGCTCCCCCCCCCTTACATTCTATCTAGGGAAAAACCCCGGGGGAGCCAAATGAGGGGGGAATGTAAAAGCTTGACCCGACCCGTTTCCCCTTTTGCCAATTCCAAATGACCCCGCACCCAAAAAAAACCCCAAAACCCCCTCGCCTTTTTCGGGTAGCTCCCCCAAAATTTTCAAAATTTGAATGGGGAGCAAAATTTGGGGAAGGGAAATCCAACCCCAAACTCCCCCAAAACATGCCTAAAAATCCCCGTGAATTGGAAAGGAAAAAAAACTCCCCCTTTCTGCGTGTCCCAGGGTGGGCCCCCCCACCTTTTCCACTGCCGGCAGTTTTCCCATAAAAACCAGTAAACCCCGGGCACATTCTGGAGTCTTCACCTCCCCCAAAAAAAAAAGGGTTCGGCCCCCTACCCCCTTGTTTCCGTTTTTTGACGCCCTTAGGGATCGCCCAAAACCCCCGGCAAAAACACTACACGTCCTCCCGTTTGTAAACCCCCTATTTACCCCCCCTGTTGGAAGACCCAATTCTCCTATCCTCAAAGCCCCAAAAATGTTTAATGAGAATGCAAGGCAAAAATAGCCCCCCTTTAAAAATTTCAAACTGCAAACTGCACCCAAAAAATTTTTTTTTTCCCCAAAAGGGTTTGCGAAGCTAAAAACCACTGGGCGCCGAAATCCCCCCTCCCAGCCCCGCCGAAAAACCCCTCAATGCCTCCCTCACCCAAAATGTCTTGTTGGGGTCACCCAAACCCCCCTTGTTTTAAAAAAACCAAAGGCTGACCTGCATGAACCGGGGAAAACCCGGGAAAACTGAAAAAACCCCTCGTTACACAAATGCCCAATAAGACTAAAAAGAGCACCGCCCTTTCTCCCTCTGTAACAAAAGGGGCCCACCCCCGCTAACCACTTTTTCCCCACCCGCCCAAGCCCTTGAAATTTAAGAACCCTTTGTCCGGGGGCAAAACCCGATGACCTGAAAAAGCCTTTTTCCCGGAAACTGAAACCCAAGGGCCCCACAACGGGGGGGGACACCCCAAAACCCCCTCCCGCTTCTGTTTTTCGGTTTCCAGCTCCCAAAAAACGCTCCCCCCTGTAAAAGAGAAAAGGGGTTTAGCTAGATTCATTCTTTACCCCAGGTACATGTCAACTAATACCCTTTTTTTTAATTTCCAAAACCCAAACGCAGTACCAAATGCCCAATAAGGCCAAAACCGGAAGAGAGGGAACCCGGGGACAGAGAGTTTTGGCCTTTTACCACCCCCCCATGTTATACATTTAAAACCCTGAATTTTTTTTTTTCCCCAAAGGGTGCCCCCCAAATTTCACCGACAAAACTTTTGGGAACAGCCCCAAAATTTCCAAGTTTTTAAAAAACCCTAAAACCGAACCATTTTTGGCGGCCATCGCCCCCGCACCCCCAACCCCCCCTGGAAATTTTAGGCCCCCAAAACCCTTTACACTCCCCGGGCCCGAAACCTTTAAAACCCCCGGATGCCCGGGCATTACAAATTTCCCTTTTCCCAAAAATAAGGGAGCGCCCGTTAAAATTGCCCCAAAAAAAGGACCCCAAAACCGCAGATCCCCCCTTTCACCCCAAACCGAAAACCCTCAAAAAAATGTTTGAGGAGCCTTTAACCCCCCCCGGGTGGGCCTCCCCAAACCGACGCAAAAAAAAAACCCTTTCCCACGGCATAACCCGGGCAGGAAAAAATTTAATTTTCCCAGTAATGACTGCTTTTCCCCTTTCAGTTTCCCTTTTTTGCATACCAAGCCTCCAAAACCTCTGCTTTTTCAATTTCCCTAAATTTTTTCCTCTGGTAAGCGAAAATTCCATAGCTAATTTTAACCAATGCCGTTTCCCCAAAAAAAATTTATTGATGTCGAAGGACCCCTCTTTCCGGGGCAAAAGGGTTTACCCCCCAAAATGGTTTTCCCACCCACTGCTTTTTGGGAAAAGGGGCCCAACGGGCGACCCGAAAACCCCAGGGCCCGCTGGGAAATGCAAAAAAAAGCCCCGTCTAAGTAGGGGGATAATGATGACAGACCTGGACACTTTCCCCGTACCACCCTTTCCCAAAAAAGGGAAACCCTGAATGCTTCAAAATAAAAAGCAAGAGAAAAAACCCCCCCAAATGGAAAGGAAAACGATCAACAAAAAATGAACCATCCCAAAAAAACCCAGTAAACCGTCACTCCCCGGGTTTTGGCCCCCGGCAACAGCCGAAAGGGGGGACTAAATTGCGGGTTTTGGCCAAGGGGGCCCCCCCTTTACCGTACACCCAAACCCCATTTTAGTCCGCGCCCAAAAGGAGTTAAACCAGGGAAACATGGGTTTTCCGGGTCAAACCCAAATAAATTACAAAAAAAACCTTTGGGGAAAGGGGGTTTAGGTGATAAATTTAAATTTTAAAACTTTTTTGGGTTCTTTTTTAAAAACCCTTCCTAAAGGGGAAACAAACCCAAAATTTCCGGAAACCGGAAAGGGCCTTTCAAAGGGGGCCCGCCCTTCTACCCAGTGAACTTCCTTATCTAATTTTTTTCCTTAAACACCCCCCCTGTGTATACGGCTGACCCCAGGGTTTTTTAAAAGAAAAGGGGACCCCAAAGGGTGGGTGCCGGGATCCCAAAACCCCCCCAAAACCCCCCTTTTAAAATTAAAAACCGCCTCCCTTTTCCGGGTAACCCACTTAGGGACGGCTCCATCGCGGCTAGATCCCGGGAGTCGCCCCCTTGGCCCGAAAATTACCCCTTTCCCCCCCTTTTCCCTTTTCGTAAACAAAAGCAGCTCCATGGGAAAGGGCGCTTCACACGAAAAAACATCTTGAAACGGGAGGTTTTTGCTCCAAATCTGCTTGACTGGTTCCCTTAAACTGCCCAGCAACCCCTGCTTTGAAATCCTTTTGGGGAACCCCCCCCCGAACGGGCCCGGCACCCCCCTGGGTGTCCAGAGGGGACCCGGTTTCCCCCCCGAAAGGGGTGGCCGTATCGCATGGGCCCATAACCCCCAACCATAATCCTATATCCTTTTGATCCCACCCAATAGCCGGTCTGACCGCTTTTCCCCTGACGAAATTGCCCGTCATATTTTAGCCACGCCTGCCCCCCCTATTTCCCTCGTCCTTTCCCCCTTTAGAATCCAAAGGGAAAAAAAAAGTCCCGGGCATTTTTCCCGGGCCCTTTTCCGCAATGAGTTGGGCCAAAATGGGAAACGCCTGCATCCCCAAATTTTGGAGGTTTTCGGTATTAATCGCCACCTTCGGGTTTTTTCCCCTTTCCCCTTCTTACTTTAACCCGCATTCCCTTTTGGTATGTTGGGAAATTTTCAAACCGGGGGAACAGGGGAAAAATTTCGACGTACTGGGCCCCCAAATTTTTTTCCCCACCTCCCCTTGAGATGCGCACCCAAAGGGCCCCCAAAAACATAATTAAAACCCCCCCCTTTGCTGGTTTATCCCAAAAAAACCCTGTCAACCGCCCCCCTGTTTTTGTCTGTTCCGACAACCCCTTACTTCCCCCCCTCCCCCTTTCCCCCCGGTCCGTCGACCACAATTCCCCCCCCCCTGAGGGGATGGAAAACAAGTTAAACACCCCAAAACCGCAAAACCCCAGGCTGAGATGGGGGGGGCGGGTTTTTTTTGCTGGGTCCCCGCCTTTTCTCGGAGCCGTGTCAAAAAACCCCGCGCAGGGTTTCTCGCAGCTGTTTTTTTTTAAGCTGGCGGGCCCCCCTCCCCCCCGGGGGCCCAAAAAATTTCCCCCCCCCTGCGCCCGCCCGCCCCCAAAGGGGAAAAATAACACAGATCCTGGGCTCACCCGGGTGCGCGGGGTGCGTAACCCCCAGCCCCACCGCCCCCATCCCTGAAGCCTCCCCGACGATTTCCCTAAACCCCCCGTCTCCCAAATGTTTTGAAAGGTTCCAATGAAAAATCGATCCCGGGGCAACGTTTAAAAACCCCCGGGAAAAACCCCTCCCCCCCGTTTCCCCCGCTGCAGGACCCCCAGGGGGGGGCCCCCCCAATGCCCCCCACAGGGCCCCCAACCCCCCCTCGGGGCCGGGGCCCCATCCCATGCTTCCCGGCCCCGGGCGACGCCCTTCCCCTCTCGGCATCCTTTGCTCCCCTTTCCCTCGCCCCCGCCGTTTTTCTTATGGGCCCCCCCCTGGATCATCCCCCAGGGGGGAAACCCCCCCGTCGCCAGGTACCAAACCTGGAGCCCCACTGACACCAAAGCTGGATGCGCTGGCCCCTTTTGTGCTCCCTGGGGCCGCCCCCTGGAAGGATTCCCCCAGGACAACGGCGCGAGAAAAGCCTGGCCCGAGCTTGGGGGGGGGGTCCGGCGCCCTTTAGGGAAAAAGGGAGCTTCCCGGGGGGGGAAAAAGAGGCCCCCCCGGGGGAGCGGGGTGTGAAAATTTCGGGCAGGCCCCCCACCTCCCCACCCCCCAGCGCAACCCCGCACACCCGCTGGGCCAGCCCCTCGGGGGGGCCTCTCCAGTGCCCCCCTCAGGCTTACCCAGGTTCATCCACCTTTTTCGGCCCATAATGAAAAAAACCTTCCCCAAACGACCCCGCCGTGACAGACAAACGGGGTTGTAGAGGTCACTGCGCTTGGCACACTGCCCCCGTCTCTCCCCCGCGGCGCGGGGTCCGGCTTATAAAAACCCGGGCCCACCCCCCCAGCCCCCGCTTGGGCTCCGCCCCCCGGGCCCCCATCAGCGCGCGTCCCCCCCCCCGACCCCGACTGCCTTAAACCCCGGCTTAGGGCGGGCGCGGGCCCCGGGGCATGGGGGCCCTCCCCTTAAAGGGGGTGCGCCCCCCCCTTTCCGGCCCCGGACTTTATTGTCAGTGCTTTTTGACAGGGGATTTCATTATTTGGGCCCGTGCATTCTGCACAGGTGATATTTAAATTTTTGGTCAGTGCATTCTGCACAGGTGATATAATTATGGTCAGTGCATTCTGCACAAGGGGGATATCTTAATTTTCAGTGCATTTTGTGGGGGATCCTTAAAAAAATGAAATGTTGGGTCCCTTTAGGATGGAGTTGAGGAAAAAATGCTGAAATTTAATTCCCATGTAAAGCCTCGTTGAAGTTCCCAAAAGAGAGGTTTTTTAAAAAGCGTTTCTTTGGAAGGTTTTTAAAAAGAAGGGTATGTCAATTTTGAAGCGTGCTTTGGCACGTTCTCGGTGCGGTTTTGGCGTGTTTTTTTTGCCGCGGGTTTTTTTCCTGGCCCTTTTTAAATTTTTATTGGTGAAAAACCTCGTCGAAAATTCATCCCAAAAACCTCGCCCAAAAAACGCCTTTTTCTGAAGAACGTGTTTTAGGCAAGGTTTTAAAATGCCATTTTGGGGAAAACGGAAACGTTCCCAAAAACCCCGTCCAAAACCCCGTCCAAAAAAAGGGTGAAAAATGGCCTTAGGGGCCATTTTTTTCCCCCTTGACCGGGGGAAAACCGGAAAGGAACCTTCGAAAACTGAAGGAACCAAGACAAAGGTAAAACCCAAAGGGGTTTCCCCCAGAAAAAGAAAAATTTGAGAGCACCCCAATTCTGTTTAACCCCAGGGGAAAAAAGGGGTTTTTTACCCCCGTGTTCTGCCTTCAGAACCCCGTATAAAGGGGTACATTATTTTGTCAATATAGGGGCCCCCCCCGGAAATCTGGTGCACCAGTCCCAGGGTGCTTATGACTGTGGCCCGACCTAGGGGCAGACTTTGAAACCCCGTCATGTGACCCAACCCGCTAAGCTCCACCTCTCTTTTATGTGAGCCCCACAATGCCCCCCTTTTTTAAAAACAAAAAAAAAAGGATGATTCTTTAAAATTTTGGGTTTAAAAGTGAATAAGAAAAAAAATAAAGCAAGTCAACAACATAAAACAAAAAATTTTCTGTTTAGTTGCGAAATGTTCCCAAGGTCCCCCTTTAACATAACCCCGACGTGTCCCTTTAACTTCTATTTTCCTACAAAGAGCCCGGGGGTTTATTTTTTTTTTTCTTCTGACTTGCTTTTCTGTTTAAAGGGCGGAAAAAAAAAAAATCCCAAAAAAGAAAGTTGGGGAAAAAAACATTTTCAACAAGGGCTTTTTATGGAGCATCGAAACAATGAAAAAATTTTTCCCGAAATTTTAGGAGGGCTAAATATTTCGACGTTTTAACAAGAGCTGGTGTGTTCTTGTTTATTTGTGACCTTTCCGGGAAAAATTTGGGGGGGTTTCCCGCATCATGAAATGTCACGCAGCCTCCGAAAAAAAACAAGGACGTAAATGATATCACAATGGTCGTTTTTATGTTGGTTTCTGAAAAACTTAAATGATGTTTGAAAAATTCTGCCCCCATAATTTAAAAAAAAAAAAATTTAAAGGCCTCGTACAGGGTTTGATACACATGGGCGCTCAAAATAAAAAAAGCACCCGACCTGTCTTGGGTCATGCTGGTACGCACTTCGGCTTCAAGGAAATGAAGGAATTGGAGCTTCAAACCATACATAATTTTGTGGACAAAAGGTGATGTTTTTGGGAAAAAAACTGCCATTTTTAGAAAAACCCTTACAACTTAAATTTAAAACCCTTTTTAAAAAAAAAAAATTACCTTTGTTGGGGTGCACTAAAAAACCAAAAGGAAAAGGGTTGAGGAATCAACATCGTGAGGTTTTCCATGAAACCTTTGTTTTTTTTTTTTTTTTGTACCCACTGATTTTGAAATTATATTCTTTAAAACACAACTGGGTGTGAATTTGGGGTGACTGGGATCCAGGACTCACTTCCCGGCCTCCCTTTTAAAGGCAGTTCCCTCTAAGGGGAGAGATTTGGAGAGACCACAGGGTAAGGATAAATTCCCTTAACTTTTGACCTTTTGCAACCTTTAAGGGGTTTTTCTCACACTTAGCAGCTTTTAACTGAGAAATATGTATGGAACCTAAAAGGGGCTTACATCCTTGTGGGCCCAAAATTATCTTAAGATGAGAAGGTGAACGAGAAAGAAAATCCAACAGCTTGCTGGTTTGAATAACTTTCTGTCTTTTTTCTCAAAATGGCAGGGGTTTTTAAACTTTGAAGGTTAGCAAGATATGAAAACATCATATGGGCCCCAGTGTTGTCGTTTTTTTTTTTGTTTTTTTTTTTTTTTTTTTTTTTTTGGTTAATTTTTTTGCTAGGCATACTCCCCTACACTCAACCCAAGGAGGGGGCCATTTGGAAATTTTTTCAGTGGATATCTCTATAAGGGATATTTTGTGGCGGGCCATTTTTTTAATACATTAGAGATTATGGTTATACGCGCTTTTTGTGCCATAATATGAGCATACAGGTGTTTTGCTAACTAATCATTAAAAGAAGACACAAAGGATCACACATACAAAAACCCTTTTTTCTCAAACCACAAAGTTTCACCCCTTTAGACTTTGGTCTCATTTAATCTCTCCCCCAAGGGGCCTTGAAACCCATGAGAAGGCTGTGTTGAAGTGTCCCCTCCTATGAAAATTCCCTATCAAAGGGCTGGGATCAATACCGTGTCCCATTGGCGCCACTATCCCTATGTTTCCTGCTCAAAACCTACGAGAGAGATTCCGCTATCTCAAAGGCACATGTTGTGGTAAGGGGGCCCAAAAGGGTGCTTATGTCCATGTTATCATGGGGGCCCGGTTTTGGGGACACCTGTTCAACATGGTGGGTAGCTTTTATCCACAGTTTTTTCCAATATTTTCCCAAACAGGGAAAAAAACAAACAAACAATTGGGGGCAAAAATTTTAAGCAAAAATCAGTACGAAATCCCTTCTGAGGGGAAAAATTCCTCCAGCCCAAAATCACAAAGTAAACCCCCTTGGTCCCGGGGGTATCTATGGTTTTTAAACTTTTAATTTTCTGAGAGATCACCTACTTTTTTAATGGCCACAGTAAACCTCCCATTTGGTCCCATTTCTGGGATGAAAGTAAACAGGTTTCTCCAATCATTTTGCACACTCCCCCTCTCAGCCAAACCATGTCCAGGGCCACCCCTTTTCTCCCAGGCTACAGCAAGGTTGGGCCTTCCTGATCTCCCAGGCCCCTGTTGAGCTCTTGGAAATTTACAAATCTCTGCTGGTTAAAATATATGTATTTTTTTCCCAAACTCTTTTTTTATTGACATAGATTATTGGAACAGAGATTCAAACCCAGCAGCCACTTGTCCCTTCCCTTTGGGGGCCCCCCCCGGGGCCCCTTTTCATCATTGGCAAGGGGGATCGAAGCTCCCCTTTTGGGAAGCTTCCTTCTTTTTCCGGGCTCTCGCTGTTTCAGGGTGCACTATCTTCTGACCCTCACTTGTATGTGTTAGGGAGAGTTAAACCAAAAGATGACCATTTCTTCCCCTTTGTAAGGGCCCCATGAGGGGTTCTGACCAAGAGTTAAACAACAAGCTATTAACATCAGTAAACAGCATCGTTTTCATCGCCGGGGCTGAGCGTCTTTCAGTGTGAATGGGGAATTTATTGGGCTTTCCCGACACCTCGACGATGTTTTTGGGTCAGCAGGACTTTGGACCCCCTCACCAGGGTGTATTTTGGGCAGTAGGGTCACCACCGTATCTGGAAATGGAGGAGAAAACTCTGGGAAATTTTTTATGACAATTCTTTAGCAAACGCACAAAAGGGGTTTTAACATCATTTTGTAACTGTACTGTTGGGAAAAAGTGCGGCTTGGACGGCCCACAGGTGAATAGGGGAAACCCCGGTGGGCCCCCTGTCATGGGGACCTGGGGTTGTTTTTTTTAAAATGCATAAAAAATCCTCAAAAGCAAAGAAGCATAGAAAGAGAGGCAAAAAGCAAGAGGGGAGCATATAGGGGCTTACAGTCCTTTACAGTAGCTGTGGGTGGGCCCCACAAACACTCCCACCGTGGGCCCCTAAACAGTCAACGGGGCCCCTAAGTAACTTCCCTAGGGCCCCAACACCCCCAGTCCGACACTGAGTATGTCCTAACCAGGGTTGCACTCCCAAACAAAATCTCCTATGGGGAAAGGCCATTTACCCCTAGGCGTTACCTACACAACAAGGGTATAGACAGCTGTTGCCCTGGGATGCCAACTTTTCTTTTTGCTTTTGGGAAATTTTGGATTTCAGGTTTTTCCTTCCCCCTCTCCCCTTTTCCCCTGCCTGGGGACAGAAAGGCTAATGCTCCCGAGGGCTGTCCAAATATTTTTTTTATCAAAGGGGGCCTGAACGCTGGGGCACTGGTCACTTTTAAACACTTTTGGGAAATCCCCCTTGGCATCAACTTCTGTCAGCAGCTTCTTGGGGGGTTGTCTTTGCTTAAATTTGGCCACAGGGAAACTTCGGCCATTCTGAAAACATTTGTCACGGGCTTAGGTGGACCCTGGACCACCGCAGGCGATGGGGTAAGCCCACACCGGAGTGGAGTCTAAGTGGTTCCCGGTATTTCCCCGAGCCCGCCGCAAAGCGGGATGGACTTGCTGCGGCGGGAGTCCCCCCGGTCACTACCACTGGGGGGGCTTGCCTGCGGTGGCGGCCCAAGGGGGAGGCGAAGGGACAGAACGGCGTCGCTGTAGTCGGGGGCAGGGAAGAACCCA
>JAODAL010078319.1:0-12957 GCA_025379985.1 Phyllomedusa bahiana
GGAAAAGGGGGCCAGCGCTAGGGGCGCGTGCTGGGGACCCGCGCAGCCCGGGATCGGGAAATTAGTCCCTGGTTGGGCCCCGGTCTCTGGGCCTCGGGACGCGGGACCCGGGCGTTCGGGGGCCGGGGCGGGGCCCGGGTCCCGGGGACGCCCAAAACTGCCCCCGGGGCCCCCCCAGGGGCTGGGGGGGCCCACCGGGGTTTCCCCCGGGCCCCCCCGGGGCCCAGTCCGAGCCTGTTGATACCCAACAATGTTTATGTTGGTTTCACGTGCCAAAATAACGAAAATGCCAAGACTCATTTTTTTTTTAGCAAAAATTACTCCAAAAGCTTGACTTCTTAACATACAGAATAATGGTGCTATTTCTTAGCAAAGTAGTCAAATCACCTGCATCTAGTCATCTTCATGACGTAAAAGAATACGTGATTCTTGATCATCTTGATTGTGAGGCCAGAGCATTGCTTCAAAGTCCAATTCTGATGCTCCATAGCCAAATGTAGAGCGAAAATAGCGGGGGCAAAATGTCTTAACAGATTATGGGCCCCGGGGCAGAGTGGCCTGGGCCCCTCCAAAACAACCATCACGGGAAACATACAATAACATATATATATATATTAAATATATTATAATATATATAATATAAAATTTATATAATTATTAAAATTATTTTATAAAAAAAATTAAACCTACAATACCGCCATATAGAGAAACATGGGGTTTCAGAACCCTCATGTCACAACCACATGACAGTAATTACAAACTGATCTAACAGAGACGCAAAAAAACCCCGACATGCGGACTCACAGGAACGCATCTCGATCATCATTCTCTGAATCATTTTTTTCCCTTATTTTCCTCTGGTTAGATCGCCCTGACAACTTTTTCTGGCCGCAATTGTCCTGAGAATGTAATGCACAAAAATCTTAAACCCAAAATTAACAGCATTTGTTCTGATTTTTACCCCTCTTATGGCGCCCCCCATTAAAATAAAAAGGGAGTCGGGGCCCCCTTAAGTGTTGGTATCTAGACCCCCAGTAGGAGGTAACAGCTCTTTAGGATTATTTACCACCTTAGGGAGTTTTCGCACCCTGTAGGTTATAGGCCCCCCTGTAGGTTATTTACCCCCTGCAGGATATATGGCCAAAGTAGGGTTTTACCCCCTTTTCATGCAAAATAGGTATAGGCCCCATAAGATATACCCCCCTTTTGTAAGGCCCCTGTAGTATATGGTCCCCTTGATATATCCCCCTTTATATAGCCCCCTGTAGTATATGGCCTCTTCATATAGCCCCTGTAGTATATGGCCCCTTTATATAGCCCTTTGTAGTATATAGTCATCTTTACATCGCCCCCGTCGTATATGGCCCCTTTATATAGCCCCTTGTAGTATATGGCTCCTTTATATAGCCCCCTCTGGTATATAGTCCCCTTTATATAGTTCCCTGTAGTATATGTCCCCTTTATATAGCCTTCTGTAGTATATAGTCCCTTTATATAGCCCCCTGTAGTATGTGACCCCTTTATATAGCCCCTTGAAGTATATGACCCCTTTATATAGCCCCCTGTAAATTAAAAAATTAAAAAATATTAAAAAACCTTACTTATCTTTCCGCCCTTGACTGTAGGCAAGACACACTTGTTTTTGTATTCCTCACCTGGTTACCATTGCACACGCTTGGCACCATCTGAACCAAAAAAGTTTATCTTGGTAATACCACAGGACATGGTTCCATTAATCCCTGTCTTTAGTCTGCTTGCCTTCAGGAAACTGCAGGCTTTTTTCTGCTAATCCTTAGGATATGCTTCCTTCGGGGACGACAGTCATGCAGACCCATTTGATGATGTGCAAAAAAGGTCAACACTGAAAGGTTGACACACCACCCCTTTTACCTCTGCGGCAATGCTGGCAAATATCATATGTCTATCTTGAAAAGTCAAAATATTTATATAATCTCTTTGGTCGACCATGAGAACGCCTGTTCTGTGTGGAACCTGTCTTGTTAAACCGTTGTATGGTATTGGTTACCGTGATGCAACTCAGATTCAGTCTGTTGGTAATCTTCTTATAGCCTAGGCCATCTTTATGTAGAGCAACAATTCTTTTTTTTCAGATTCCCCGACAGACCTTTGCCATGAGGGGCCCTGTTGAACTTCCACTGACCAGTATAAGAGAATTCGAGAGCGAAAACACCCATAAAAAGATATAATACCAAATATGAGAGGTGTACTCACTTTTGTGTAATACTGTTCATCAATAAGCCTTGGGTGTCTCAGACACTGTTGGCAGTTTACCGCGGTACTTTCCTGAGACACTGTTTTGTGGGTGCTAGCCACTGCATACTGAGCACACCCCACAAACCTCCATCGCGTAATTTAAAGGGAAATAATAGTTCCTTGCAATTAAATTTTCCCATCACCTTGAGGCCCCATTTACATTACATTCTGGGACTGCATTACTGGTATCCATTGGGATAATATCACTGAAAAAAACCAAAATAAATACAAATTTAATCCGGTAAACCATCAAAGAAACCAAAAGGGGGTTATTCAAATGATAAACATAAATTTAAGATGGTTACTCACACAGTACCGGATTTTTTAAATTCGCGGAGAAATCCTTTTTCTATTTTTTTAAAATTTCCCTTTTTTAAAAAAATCTTTTTAGAATTCCCCAGTTCCATAGTAAGTAGGGGAAAAAGGGGCATTTGCAGGAATAGGACAATCTAAATTAATTGGAAAAAAATATATATTCCCTATAGTCGCCCTACTGTGCCTTACCAGCATGGTAGAGGTTTCGGCCCAAAAAGGGCTCCTCAACCCTAGGGGGAAAAACCCATACAAAAGTATTTTTACTACAAAAAATTACTCTTTCCCACATATTTACACTTTTTCATCAGGGGGGTTTCATGAGCAAATTTATGGTTCAAAAGGGAAAGCCCCTTTGATAAAATTACATCACGTTGGTTCACAAAACCAAAATCGCAAATGGCACCCTTAAAGTAGAAAAAAAAACCCCATACCTTTGGGGGTTCCCTTTAAAAAATGTACCCTTTTCGTTAGCGGGGAAACCCATAAAGAAAACAGTCTATTTTGCCAAGCACATAAAACAGATTTGATCGGGAAATAGAGCCCATGTCAGCCTCGGCATGTAACCTGACAGATAACATCAATGCAGGGCGGGCAGAAGTAGGCGAGTAGGTTCAGTTGTTAATTACGCTGGGACCCACCTTTATATCCCGGACTTTAACTACATTTTAAATTCATGCCCATTTTAATGGGCCCTGCATCTTTAAATGTACAAGAGGGGGACCTCATCCCCCCCAACCATCCCCCAAAGGGGAAAACATGAGACAACTGGCATTCACGGCAGCCAGGAGCCTAATTAAGGCCCTCAGACTTGTTATCTTACTGCCCCTTACCATGCAAGAGGCTAGAGGTAGCATGTAACAGGAGAGCCATAATAGCACACTAACGAAAACATTTTCTTTGTAGAAATGATAAGGTACTATAAGAGAGCTAAAACTACAGCTAAAAGTTAAAAAAAATAAATTAAGATTTTTTTTAAAAAACACCTTCTCCCATTTTACAAATAAATAAAAGATGTAATATAATTGGCATCATTGTGTCTGTAAAAGTCCAATCCACTAATATATATATCCTTTATATACTAGATGATGAATGCCATAAAAAATCAAACAGTGCCAAAACTGCATTTTGTTTTTGCCAGAAATTGGAATAAAAAATGATCAAAAAGTCATAGGTTTCCGAAAATAGTACCAATGAAAATCACATGTCCTCTTAGATGGAAAAATTAAAAGTTGTTGATCTCGAAAAAGCAAAGCAAATAAAAAAAAAAAACACATCAGAATCATACTGACTCGCAGAATAAAGACAACATGTCATTTATACCACACCTCCAAAAATCCCCGGGAAGGAACTGCCCAGGGGCCCAAAAGCCTACATTTAAAGTATCCCCAAAAATTTATGAAATGAGGACACAGCTTTTCCCTTTTCATAGATAATAAAAAGTTTTTCCCACCTGGTTTCATCTTATGGTGATCGTGGCACTCACAAATAACTCTTAATTTGATGCCAAAGCAATCTATTTTGAACATTTCATGGGAAATTGCCCAGAGGGGAAATTTTTGTTGTGTTTCAAAAAAAACCCCTGACTGGATTAGGGTAATGTAGTGTATTCACACATAAAACCAAAATTATTGTTTGGTCTTCACAAACATAAAAGCTAAAACCGATGGGGGAAAAACGTTAGTGTCACGGGAGAGTTTAGGATCCCAACAGAATAGTTGAAAACCACTCAGCAACTTTATGCTACATTAAAACGTTTTAAAAATGCGCAATCAGGTTTAAAAACAACTTTGTTGCTGTAAAATGCATCCGTTCATCAAATTATAACAAGCAAGAGGAACGTTCAGGGACAAGTTATCCACATATTTATGAAATAAGAAATGTAAGGTCATGTACTTGACAACAACAGCTTTTTATAAATGCCAAATGGAACTCTAGCTAAGAGCACTAGGATTCCCATTAAATGCGCTAATACAACCTTAAATTAAAGTATGTCTTTTCTTAAGTCTCAACATTATGACCACTTCCTACTTTTGACATTGGCATTGCTTAGTTCATGAAGGAAGTCGTGTGTCATTTGCTGAGTTGGTGAGTATAAAAGGTGTACAATCCCTTTGCTGAAGGGGATGATTATTGGCTTGGGGGTCAAGGCTGGCAGTATTTTTGAGGCACCTTGTAAACTGTTCGCATGCTGCTGTGGTGACAGAATATCATGAGCAGATAAATGGCACCATTGTGAAGTAAAAGTTGCAGAGCACCACGTGCCATTGATATGAACGGAACATTGGCACCAAATTAGCACAAGGGCAAACAAGTACGCTGTAGTGAAGCAGCTCACTGCCAAAATGAACCAAAGGGCTACGAGAGTTGTGTCTAAAACAGCAGTTTAATGAACCCTATTGTGTATGGCGCTCTGAAGCAGACAGATGGTCACTTACATTCAGTTGCATTCACAGAAAAGGATTCCATTTTCTGCGGCAGTATCACAATAAATCCTCCCTTTATTGACAAAGGGTTACCTTTTCCGATGAGCCATGTTTTCTGCTTCATCTATCGGATGTTCTCTGATGTTTCTCACCCAATATCCAAACAACTGCAACTACCGCTGAAAGAACACAAGCTGGTGGCGGGAGTGATGTTATAATGGCATCTTCTGGACCCACTCATCCATGTGGAAGGAACTCTTAACCAATTAGGTTATGAATCTTGTACATCATGTACATTCATACATTGTAACAGTCTTCCCTGGGACAGATGAAATCTTTGAGCAAGACAATGTGACATGTCATATGGCCAGAAATGTATGTCATTGGTTGAGAGAGCATGACCGAGACTTCTAAGTATTACCCTAGCCTCCGAATTCTCCAAACTTTAACCAAATTGAATATCTGTGAGACCACCTAGATCAGTGTTTCTCAACTCCAGTCCTCAAGACCCACCAACAGGACAATTTCAGGATTTCTCAGATTGCACTGTGATATCATTGTCAGATGCATTCTGCACAGTATATCAAATTGTCAGAGCATTCTGTGGGAGAATCCTAAAACATGACCTGTAGGTGTCTTGAGTAGTGTTGAGCGAATGTTATTATCGACAAAGTGAAATCGCACAGTTTTATGGTGTCGGATTTTTTAGATCATCATAATTTTAGGTTAAAATCTGTGCATCATCTATTAAGATACGCGCCATTTTCCGGCACTTCCTGTCATTTTGGCGGCCAGCAAATCAGCTTACAGTATAGAGCAGGTGGAGATTGTGTGTGCGACATCATGACTGGGATGTAGTAAGGTTGCGATTGGACGGAAAATCACATGACCTCGATTACATAGAACACGTTCCTGTTCAGCCTCAGTGTCTCTCAGCGTCCCTCAAGCAGAAGACTTGCGCTCTGCATTGTCCAAACAGCTCACGAAATATTAATTTCACTCACAGAGAAACCTCTACTATTACTGTGATCCTTACAATTAGTAGATTAGAGATTGGAAGATTTATCTTGTTAGTAGATAATTTTAAGGAGCATCTACGCTGTAAAGTCATGGGGGGTAGAGGCGGAGGTGTCCCCCACAGCGAACACAGACAAGCTCTATAAAGAAGTAACTGATAAAGTTCACCAAGACTTAGTGTACGACATTGCACTAGCAATAGCTTTATTATTAACAGTTTTCTATTGAAATATTTCCTGTATTATTGGTCATCCTGAACTTATAGGATACACATCTTTTCTAGTAAACAGGTCTCTTTGTTAGTGCAAAACTCCACTTTTTATTATCAGGTAATACATTTCAGATAGTTTTCATTTTCAATTTGCCCATTCCACACTTGTTGATATACTTCCACCTTTGCTCTTAAATTTGAATCACAATTTTATAGTCAACACAGGAATTGAAAGGTGCCAAAAAATATCTGTATTATACGAATTAGACAAGCTCTATAAAGAATACTGATAAATTCACCAAGACTTATGTAGAAATTCTCTTGCAATAGCTTATTATTAACAGGTTTTCTATTGAAATATTTCCTGATATGGCAGCCTGAACTTATAGGATACACATCTTTTCTAGAACAGCAGTCTCTTTCTAGTGCAAAACTCCACTTTTTATTATCAGTATACATTTCAATTAGGTACATGTTTCATTTTGACCCATCCACCATTGTTGATTAATCCACCTTGCAATAATTTGAATCCAGCAATTTTATAGTCACCACAGTTAAAATGAAAGTGCCAAAAATACTTGTATTATACAAAACATCACAATACGTGTTTTTTTACTTTTGGCGCACTACAGCTTTGTTCATCTTGAGCATCGCCCCACCCCCAGCTGCACTATTTGGAATACACAATTTTATAGTCAACACAGGTGAATTGATAGTGCCAAAATACCTTGTATTATCAGAATACATTTCAGATACGTGTTTTTTCACTTGGCGCAGGCCAGCTTTTTATAGATCTACTTTGCAGATTAAATTTGAATCCAGCAATTTTGTATCACAAGTGAATTGATAGGTGCCAAAAATACCGTTTTATTATCCTTGATACATTTCAGCTACGTTTTTTTCACTTTGGCCACACTTTGTTGATAGATCTAATATGCAGTACAATTTGAATCACAGCAATTTTTGTTTGATTGAGGGATTTGAGAATAGCAGTGATTTGCCATCTTTTAATAAGAGACTTCCCAAAACTCTCATACCTTCCAATTTTTATATTTCTGAACATTGAGCGAAATTCAGGTGAGAAGCCAAAGAGGGGGTAGTACATGAGATTTTTTGTTATTTATTTTTTTTTTTTTTATTTAAAGGAGTACGAGAGAAGTGCTCCTCCATGCTGCGACAACACGCTTGCACGATTAATAATAAAATTTTTTTGTTTTTTATAAAAATATTTATATTTTATTTTTTTGTTTTTTTTTTTGGGTTTTTTTTTTGTGTTTTTTTTGGGTTTTTTTTTGATGTATTAATATGAGATGAAGGGATAAAGGTTGATATTTTAGTATAGAGAATGAGGAAGATGGTTGGATTAATAGATATGAGTAAGAAGAGGAAGAAATTAAAAGTATTTATATATATTAACAAAGAAGTATTATGTTATAAATTGATATAGTAAATAATTGGTTGAATGGGAGTTAATATGGGTTATATTTGTGTATTTATGGGAAAATATAAGACAAAGAATTTTTTCTCTAATGAACACAATTACGAAAATTCAAGAGAAAGATGAAGTCATGTAAAAAAATACGGCGTAGGAACACATTGCTTACTATTCTTTAGCACGCAGCTCCTGGAGCAAATTCAGACACAAGTCACCTTGTTAGGAGATATAAACATTCGGATCAACGTGTCTTTTCACAAATTTGCTTGCAGCGCTCATCACTGGACGAGAGGAAGACGATGGGTAGTGTCATACGGTTCCACCTCAAAAATGGAAGCGTCCGCAGAGTCTGCTTGAAATATTCCCACCACGTCACGCAAACCCCGCTCCTCGCTTATCGTCGTCAAAAAAGGTCCAGACCTCTCAAGCCTGGGCCATCTTGACCCAGCCTCTGATTCCACCTAGCGATGTCATATGCCGCCTATGCCGTAAACGATAAGAAGAGGCAAGAACCTTAGGTGGTTAACCACCACCAACATAGTCTAGTCACATGCAGCGAATGCAATGAGTTGAAATGAGGCAACACTTGGCCAAAAAAAGGCCAGACCAGACCGCCCGTGCTCCCAACCACTTCATAGCCTCTGTCTCCGCCTCCTCCTCCTGCCTGCCACCACCTAAGCGTTCCTCACTGCCAGCATGTGTCTCAGAGTCATGATCAGGGATCAAGCCTCCCTTCAGCCTCCACGGTCGCCGAGACTCACCAGCACCACCAGAGACCCATCCTACCCCATCTCCTTCCGCCATTATTAACGAACTGCTGCCGTACAGCGCCCATCTAGCAGCCAGCCTTCGTCTCCAGGTTTGGAGCAGAGAAACACTTAACCCAAACCATCTCCTAAGCCAAAGCCTGATGTCCGGCATTGCCCAGGCTTTGGCCTTGGAATTGTTGCCCTTTCCGTCTGGTGGACGACAGATGGTTTGCCACGTCATCCCGTTGCCTGCCCCAATACCAATGACCGACAGCATTTCTTGCGCAGAATCAAGCCGTCCCTGCCCATTGGCCAGCCACGTGTCATCTAAAATTTCAAGCGCGTTTCTTGCATCTGTTGCCGGTAAAGTCGCTATCTGACCATCCGACACAGGACTAGTAAGCACGGCCTAGGCCAGCTATACTAATCGTCTTGACGAGCTCACATGTAGCTGGTGGATGTCTCTGGGGGTGACGGTGGCTCTCAGCTCGGCCACTCTCTTTCAAAACCGCAGGATGATGCAGAGGTTCTTTCCCCAAGGTCCCACTGATGGGCATCTACTGCCCAGAGAAACCTAGGCTGTGTTTTGAAATGAAATCTGTCTTGAGACCGTCGCATAACCGCAACACAGGACAGGAGCTGTGACGGCTCTCCGCAACGAGACCCGAGCGCTGCTGGGTGCCAAGATCCTGGCAGGCAAGGTAGTGTGCGATAACGGGCGAAATCTGCGGCCTCCCTTAGATCTAGCTGGAGCACATCCTTGCCTGGCACATGTCATAAACCTTGGTCTACCAAAATTCTAAAGAGCTACCCGGTCTGGAACTCCTGCTGAGATGGCTTGAAGTCTATAGTCAGCACTTCGCCGTTTCGCTAACCCTGCTTCGTCCCGCCTGCTTCGATGCAGCGTCTTCTCGCTTCCCGTCAACCGTCTCATTGTTACGTTGGCAACAACGCGGGAATTTCGACCATCCACCATGCTCCAGCGATTGTGCAGCACGCAAAGCCATTACGCAGTACGAGTGTGATACATGGCCTGACAAGCGCGCTGCACTCTTGGTGTTGAGCCACCAGATTGAGCGAGGTGAAAGTAGCTCTGGCACCACCTTTCCAGTTTTGAATAGAGCCACCAAAATGGACATGCGACAATGCCCTTGTCAATGAGCATTGTGGTGATGCTTAGTTTCTGGAAAAAAAACGAAAATCTTGGACACTCTGAAACGACAGTTCCCATACCCGTAAGCCACGACGGAGGAGAGACGACACAGATGCGGACACGCGCTAGCACGGAGCCTTTCTCCATCCGTCAAATCCACTAAGCCTGACATTTCACATTTCATCGTCTTCATTAGGCAGTGTCTCGTCCAGAGCTAGTGCAAGATGCGCATCACTCTCAGGGTGCATCATCTCAGCATCAGGCTGTTTTAAGCTGTGCCGTAGGCAGCAGAAGGAGAGGAGGAGAGGTAATCCTAAGACACCACGCCGTTACCGACGTCCATATTCGCCTTGGAAAGAATTTGAGGCGGAGGACGGAAGATGAGAAATCAATTTGGCTATGCCCCGTCGACTCCAGAGGCATGGAAATCAATGCTCCCTCTCTCACATAAGTGCTTGGATGCTCCATTTCCTCCAACATGATCCTCGCATTAAGGCCATCAAAATGAACAACAGTTACTGGGTGCCACCCTCCTGATCCCCGGTACAAAACAAAAATCAGCACTTTCCTTCCACCCACCCAAATAGAGAGTAAAATGCAGGAAATGGAGACCTTGCTGATTGATCAACTGGAGACATCTGTTGCGTCTGCTTCACGTTCCCCAAATTCACGGTGGAACAACATCAGCGACGTGACAGCAGTAGAGTGCCAAGTAGGCGTAGCCAGCAGCAGGCAAGGTGGCAGAAGCCTAATGGGTGACCTCTGGCAATCTTTGTTTACCACCTCACCAACGCATGCAATGCAGGGCACACATCCAACACACAGAGATCAGCTTAAGATCATGGTGCAACGACTATCTGCGTCTCAACACCGATGTTTTTGTATGTGTTCCGGACCCAATAGACTTCTGGGTATCCAAAATGGACGAATGGCCCGAGCTGGCTCGTCACGCCATAGAGGTGTTGTCCTGCCCAGCAGCCAGCGTCATATCTGAGCGGACCTTCAGCACAGCTGGAGAGTCATTACAGACAAACGCATCCGGTTTTCCACAGATAAAGTGGATCGTTTGACTTTCATCAAGATGAATCAGGCATGGATCTCTGATGATGTTGTGGCCCCAATTGCCGAGGTCACCGATTAGTTGCCGGTCTACTTCACATTCCTTTTCAAACAGAAATGGTCCTCTTGAAAACTTTTTTTAAAATTATCATTTCTTACTGCAATTTTTATTCTCTTTTCCAACAGTTCATTTTGCTGGTTTTGCTGTGAGAGACTGTAAAAGACAGCAAGGTTTCATGACAACACCCGTATTCCATTTACTCACTTTATCATAGAATTTATCACATTGTCATGGTTTGAGGTCATGTTGCTGTGAGATACAGCTATAATTATGGTCCTTTGGAACAGAAATGTGGCTTTTAAGTGGCATTTCTCCCTCACAATTTTTAATAGTGGCTGAGAAGTCATATTATAAATTTTTTGGGGTCATGTAGCTGTGAGATACAGCAATAATCATGGTCCTTTGTAACAGAAATGTGGCTTCTAAGTGGCATTTCTCCCTCACAATTTTTAATAGTGGCTGAGAAGTCATATTTATAATTTTTTTGGGGTCATGTAGCTGTGAGATACAGCAATAATCATGGTCCTTTGGAACAGAAATGTGGCTTCTAAGTGGCATTTCTCCCTCACAATTTTTAACAGTGGCTGAGAAGTCATTTTTATAATTTTTTTGGGTCATGTTGCTTTGAAATGCAGCAATACTACAGGTCCTATTATAAAAAATGTTGTTTCTAACAGACATTTGTTCTTCACAATTGTCCAAAGTGGCTCAAGGGTCATGCTTTGAATTTTTGGTGGCATTTTGCTCTGAAATGCAGCGATACTACAGGTCCTATTATAAAAAAAATGTTGTTTCTAACAGACATTTGTTCTTCACAATTGTCAAGAGTGGCTCAAGGGTGATGGTGCTGTCAGAAACAGGAATAGGTAGGACACTGTTAATGGACACATATTGCAAATGACTTGTTTTGCAAGATCTTTAACATAGCTATCAATCCCTGTATTGAGACAACCCATTTAATACAATTAAAAAAAGAGAAACAAAGACATGGTGGGATTCCATCCTATTTTAAAAATGTGTTTTCTAGAATTAAACTACTAAAAAACTTGCATGTACAAAATAGCTGGTAAAAAAATTCCTCTGAATTGTACAAGGGAGTACAGGAAAACTTGACCAGATGTAGGTTATTCAGAGGACATGGAGTATGGAGCACGGACAGAGAACAAAGTACAGAGAAAATTTTCCTCCAGCACGTTGAGTAAAATAAGAAAAAGAATGCCAAGAAAAAGGGCACCTGGGTGGAACAGGAGCGTTAACCACCAGTATTTCCAAGTGAAGCTCAATTGGTCCGCACTCATAAAGAGGGCAAAGCGCTACCCAGGACAGGACAGTAAATGTCCAGTGAAACTAAAATGTTGGTTGAAAGAATCCATTTTCCGGCACTTTTAAATCTGGGGGGTCATGCAGGTTTGGGGCTCATGCTGTGGCCCAGGACAGTATAGTCAATGTCCAGTGAAACTAAAATGGTGGTTGAAAGACTCCTTTTTCCGGCACTTTTAATTGGGGGTCATGCAGGTTTGGTGCTCATGCTGTGGCCCAGGACAGTATAGTCAATGTCCAGTGAAACTAAAATGGTGGGTTGAAAGACTCCTTTTTTCCGGCACTTTTTAAATGTGGGGTCATGCAGTTTGGGGCTCATGCCCGTGGCCCAGGACAGATATTGTCAATGTCCAGTTCAACTAAAATGGTGGTTGAAAGACTCCTTTTTCCGGCACTTTTGAATCTGGGGTCATGCAGGTTTGGGGCTCATGCTGAGGCCCAGGACAGTATAGTCAATGTCCATGTGAAACTAAAATGGTGGTTGAAAGACTCCTTTTTCCGGCACTTTTAATCTGTGGGTCATGCAGGTTTGGGCTCATTCTGTGGCCCAGGACAGTATATCAATGTCCAGTGAACTAAAATGGTGGTTGAAAGACTCCTTTTTCCGGCACTTTTAATTGGGGTCATGCAGGTTTGGGGCTCATGCTGTGGCCCAGGACAGGTATAGTTCAATGTCCAGTGCAAACTAAAATGGTGGTTGAAAGACTCCTTTTTTCCGGCACTTTTAAAACTGGGGTCAGCAGGTTTGGTCATTTTCGGTCAGGACGTATAGTCAATGTCCAGTTCAAACTAAAAAGGTGGTTTAAAGACTCCTTTTCCGGCACTTTTAAAATTTTGGGGGCATGCAGGTTTTGGGTCATGCTGCTCCAGGGCAGGATATCAATTCCATTCAACTAAATGGTGGTTAAAAATCCTTTTTGGCACTTTTTAATTTGGGGGT
>JAODAL010078320.1:0-12956 GCA_025379985.1 Phyllomedusa bahiana
TAAAACCTGAGGGATACGGAGCCAACACTGCACCCCCCACCTCTATAACAGCCTGAAGGGGACGGAGCCACCACCTGCACCCCCCCAGCTGTATAAACCTGAGGGAGACGGAGCCACCACTGCACCCCCACCTGTATACAAGCCTGAGGGAATACACGGAGGCCAACACCACCCCCCACCTGTATACAACCTGAGGGAGACGGAGCCAACACTGCACCCCCCACCTGTATACAGCCTGAAGGAGACGGAGCCAACACTGCACCCCCCACCTGTATACAGCCTGAGGGAGACGGAGCCACCACTGCACCCCCCACCTGTATACAGCCTGAGGGAGACGGAGCCACCACTGCACCCCCCACCTGTATACAGCCTGAGGGTGACGGAGCCACCACTTCAACCCCCACCTGTATACAGCCTGAGGGAGACGGAGCCACCACTGCACCCCCCACCTGTATACAGCATGAGGGAGACGGAGCCACCACTGCACCCCCCACCTGTATACAGCATGAGGGAGACGGAGCCAACACTGCACCCCCCACTGTATACAGCATGAGGGAGAAGGAGCCACCACTCTGCACCCCCCAGCTGTATACAACCAGAGGGAGAACGAGCACCACTGCCCAACCGCCCCTCCTGTTATAACAGCCTGAGGGAAACGGAGCCCAACACTGCCACCCCCCACCTGTATAACCTGAGGAGATGGAGCCACCACTGCACCCCCCAGCCTGTAACAACCTGAGGGGAGACGGATCCATCCACTGCACCGCAGCAAACCTCCCCACCTGTATACAACCCTGAGGGAGACGGACCACCACAGGCACCCCGCCACTTGTATACAACCTGAGGGAACGGACCAACACTGCCCCTCCACCTGTATACAGCCTGAGGTAGACGGAGCCACACTGCACCCCCCACCTGTAATAAAAACAAAACCTGAGGGAGAACGGAGCCTCCACTGCACCCCCCACCTGTATACAGCCTGAGGGAGACGGAGCCAACACTGCACCCCCCACCTGTATACAGCCTGAGGGAGACGGAGCCACCACTGCACCCCCACCTGTATACAACCTGAGGGAGACGGAGCCACCACTGCACCCCCCACTGTATACAACCTGAGGGAGACGGAGCCAACACTGCAGCCCCCCACCTGTATACAGCCGGAGGGAAGAACGGAGCCAGCATGCACCCCCAGCTGATACAACCTCAGGGAGACGGAGCCACCACTGCACACCCTCCCCCCACCTGTAAACAGCCTGAGGGTGACGGAGCCAACACAGCACCCCCCACAGTATTCAACCTGAGGGAGACGGAGCCAACACTGCACCCCCCACCAGTATACAGCCTAGAGGGGAGACTGAGCCCACCACTGCACCCCACCACTGTATACACCCCTGAGGGAGAAACGGAGCCAACACAGCACCCCCGCACCTGTATAACAGCTGAGAGACTGAGGCCACCACTCTGCACCCCCCACTGTATTCAACCTGAGGGAGACGGAGCCACCAACACTGCACCCCCCACCTGTATACAGCCTGAGGGAGATGGAGCCACCACTGCACCCCCACCTGTATACAACCTGAGGGAGACGGAGCCACCACTGCACCCCCCACCTTTATACAACCGGAGGGAGACGGAGCCACCACGGCACCCCCCACTGTATACAACCTGAGGGAGACGGAGCCACCACTGCACCCCCCACCTGTATACAGCCTGAAGGGAGAAAACGAGCACCACTGCACCCCCTGACACGTGAAATAACAACCTGAGGGAGACGGAGCCAACACTGCACCCCCCACCTGTATACAGCATGAGGGAGACGGAGCCACCACTGCACCCCCCACTGTATACAACCTGAGGGAGACGAAGCCACCACAGCACCCCCCACCTGTATACAGCCTGAGGGAGACGGAGCCACCACTGCACCCCCCACCTGTATACAACCTGAGGGAGACGGAGCCACCACTCTTCACTTGTGCACCCCCCCCTGAACAGCCTGAAGGGGAGACGATGCCCAACACTGCACCCCCCACCTGTAATATCATCCCTGAGGAGACGGAGCCACCACTGCACCCCCACCTGTATACAACCTGAGGGAGAACGGAGGCCACCACTGCACCCCCCACTGTATACAGCCTGAGGGAGACGGAGCCAACACTGCAACACCCCCCACCTGTTTACTACGCCTGGAGGAGACAACGGAGCCAGCACTGCACCCCCCCAGCTGTATCCAACGCTGAGGGAGACGGAGCCACCGAAATGCCGACTAGCACCCCCCTCCTGTAACAGCCCTGAGGGAGGAACGGCCACACACTGCACCCCCACGTAAATACAAAACCTGAGGGAGGACGGAGCCAACACTGCACCCCCCCACCTGTATAACAGCCTGAGGGAAGACGGAGCCAACCACTGCACCCCCCTCACTGTAAATACAACCGAGGAAGAACCGGAGCCACCACTGCACCCCCAACCTGTATACAGCAGGAGGGATACGGAGCCACCACTGCACCCCCACTGTAAATACAACCTGAGGGAGACGGGAGGCCAACACTGCACACCCCCACCTGTAAACATCCTGAGGGAACGGAGCCAGCACTGCACCCCCCAGCTTATACCAACCTGAGGGAGACGGAGCCCACCACTGCACCCCCCACTGTATACATCCTGAGGGAGACGGAGCCACCACTGCACCCCCCACTGTATACAACCTGAGGGAGACGGAGCCACCACTGCACCCCCCCACCTGTAATTACAGCCTGAGGAGACGGAGCCACACAGCACACCCCCCCCACTGTAACAACCTGAGGGAGACGGAGCCAACACCTGCCCCACTCCTCCCACCTGTATACAGCCTGAGGGAGACGGAGCCACCACTGCACCCCCCACCTGTATACAACCTGAGGGAGACGGAGCCACCACTGCACCCCCCACCTGTATACAGCCTGAGGGAGACGGAGCCAACACATAGCACCCCCCACCTGTATACAACCTGAGGGAGGACGAGCCAAACACTGCACCCCCCTCCTGTCATACAGCCTGAGGGGAGACGGGCCAACTACTGCACCCCCCACTGTATACAAAACCTGAGGGAGAACGAGCAACACTGCCAACCTGCACCCCCCACCTGTATACAGCCTGAGGGAACGGAGCCACCACTGCAAAACCCACCCACGTAATAACAACCAGAGGGAGACGACAACACTGGCGCACCCCCCACTGTATACAGCCTGAGGGTGACGGAGCCACCACTGCACCCCCCACTGTATACAGCAGGAGGGAGACGGAGCCAACACTGCACCCCCCACCTGTATACAGCCTGAGGGAGACGGAGCCAACACTGCACCCCCCCCCACTGTATACACCCGGAGGGAGACGGAGCCAACACTGCACCCCCCCCCTGTATACAGCCGGAGGGAGACGGAGCCAGCACTGCCCCCCCCACCTGTATACAACCTGAGGGAGACGGAGCCACCACAGCAATAGCAACCCCCTCCGTAAAATACAGCCTGAGGGAGCCGGACCAACACTGCCCCCCCCAGCTGTAAGACAACCTGAGGGAGACGGACCACCACTAGCACCCCCCTCCTGTATACAGCCTGAGAGAGACGGAGCCACCACTGCACCCCCCACTGTATACAACCTGAGGGAGACGGAGCCACCACTGCACCCCCCACTGTATACAGCCTGAGGGAGACGGAGCCACCACTGCACCCCCCACCTGTATACAACCTGAGGGAGACGGAGCCACCACTGCACCCCCCACCTGTATACAGCCTGAGGGAGACGGAGCCACCACTGCACCCCCCACTGTATACAACCTGAGGGAGACGGAGCCACCACTGCACCCCCACCTGTATACAGCCTGAGGGAGACGGAGCCACCACTGCACCCCCCACTGTATACAACCTAGGGAGACGAGCCACCCTGCTACCCCCCCACCTGTATACAGCCTGAGGGAGACGGAGCCACCACTGCACCCCCACCTGTATACAGCCTGAGGGAGACGGACAGAACCCCTGCACACCCCCTCCCTGTATACAGCCGAGGGAGGACGAGCCACACTGCAATCCCCCCAGCTGTATACAACGCTGAGGAGACGGAGCCAACCACTGCACCCCCCCTCCTTGTAAAAACTCCTGAGGAGAACGGAGCCACCACTGCACCCCCCACTGTATACAACCTGAGGAGACGGAGCCAACACGCCACCCCCCACCGTAAACTACCTGAGGGAGACGGAGTCCAACACTGCAAACCCCCACTGATATATCAACTGAGGGAGAACGGACCAACACTGTCACCCCCCCCACCAGTATACACCTGAGGGAGACGGACCAGCACAGCACCCCCCAGCTGTAACCAACCTGAGGGAGACTGAGCCACCACTTTTGCACCCCCTCCTGTATACAGCCAAAGGAGACGGAGCCAACACTGCACCCCCCACCGTGTAATACAGCCTAGGGAGATGGATCCACCCTGCACCCCCACCTGTATACAAACCTAGGGAGACGGAGCCACCACTGCACCCCCCACTGTATAAAACCTGAGGAGACGGACAACACTGCACCCCCCACCTGTATACAACCTGAGGGAGACGGAGCCACCACTGCACCCCCCACCTGTATACAACCTGAGGGAGACGGAGCCACCACTGCACCCCCCTCCTGTATACAGCCTGAGGGAGACGGAGCCACCACTGCACCCCCCCCCTGTATACACCCTGAGGGAGACGGAGCCACCACTGCACCCCCACCTGTATACAACCTGAGGGAGACGGAGCCACCACTGCACCTCTGCAACCCCCCACTGTAATAACAACCTAGGGAGACGAGCAACAACAGCACCCCCCACCTGTATACAGCCTGAGTGAGACGGAGCCAACACTTGCACCCCCCTCCTGTATACAGCCTAAGGGAGACGGAGCCAACACTGCACCCCCCACCTGTATACAACCTGAGGGAGACGGAGCCACCACTCAACCCCCCTCCTTATACAGGCCTGAGGGAAGACTGAGCCACCACTTGACACACCCCCCTCCTGTATACACCTGAATTGTGACGGACCAACACTGCAACACCCCCCACCCTGTATACAGCCTGAAGGGAACGGAGCCACACTGCAAACCCCCCCACCTGTATACAGCCTGAGGGAGACGGAGCCAGCACTGCACCCCCCAGCTGTAATACAACCTGAGGAGAACGGAGCCAACCACTGCACTCCCCCACAGTATACAGCCTGAGGGGACGGAGCAACCGCAACAACGCAACCCCCCACCTGTAATACCAGCGCTGAGGTAGACGGAGCCACCACTGCACCCCCCCACCTGTATACAGCCTGAGGGAGACGGAGCCACCACTGCACCCCCACCTGTATACAGCCTGAGGGAGACGGAGCCACCACTGCAAAACCCCCTCCCCCCACTGGTTATACAGCCTGGTGAACGGAAGCCAACCCTGAACCCCCCTCCTGTATACCAGCCTGAGGTGAGACGGAGCCAACACTGCCCCCCCCTCCTGAAACAGCTGAGGAGGCGAGCCAACACTGCACCCCCCCCCCCCCCCCCCACCTGTATACAACCTGAGGGAGGAGGAGCCACCACTCGCACCCCCCCCCCCCCCACCTTATACAGCTTTGAAGCCAGGCTGTAGGGGGCTGCCTGTGATTGTTCTTGGCTGATGAGCTTGCACTCAGTGCTTTTTTTGTTCTCACCCTCCCCCCCGGTAATCAGTGATCCGTCCTCCTCCCCTGCCAGGATGATTAGTCTTTGGTGTCCCTGCACCTGATGAGGGGGAGGGGGCAGGTATAAAGGGGGCAGGGTGGAGGGGCCAAGATCACTCCTCTCCTCTGCTTACCAGGTTAGTTGTTGGATGGGGTTTGTGGCACCTGTAGTGTATGTACTGTGTTTGGGGCTTTTGGGGTCAGGGGTTTTCTGTCCTTGGTCTGGGGGTCTCTGTTGTCTGCTGATTGGTGGGATGGTGTATGTACTGTGTATGGGGCTTTTGGGGTCAGGGGTGTTCTGCTCCTTGGTTTGGGGGTCTCTAGGCTGATGCTGTGTATGGGGGGCTGTTTGTGGCATATTGTTGGGGGGGGGGGTCTATGGGGCTTTTGGGGTCTGCTCTGCTCCTTGGTGTGAGTACTGTGCTTTCTGATGGTGCAATAAACCTGGAGGGGTCTCGGCTGAGGGACGATCTCCGCTTCTCTATGTTCGGTCTCGTACAGTCCAGAACCCTCGGTTTGGGAACACTATTGCCAATGGATTGGGCAGCCCCTGCAGTGTTGCCGCTGGACGCCCTCCTTGGTCTTCTGCTCCACAGGGTCAGGTTCTGCCCGATCTGTTGGCAATACTGTTCCCAAGCTGAGGGTTCTGGAGTGTAAAAGACCATAGAGAAGCTGTGACCGCCCCTCGAGACCCCTCCAGCGTGATTGCTCTCCTGACGTTGGAGGCCGCCGCGCGGTGCTGGTTGATTTTTTACCCCCAGATGGACGAGCGGCTGCAGGAGCCGGTCTCTAAAAGACATGAGGGCTTCGGCTCCAATCTCTCCACCACCTGCCCTCCGCTCCGTCCCTGCTCTAGATCTGCTATCCTAAGTGTCCCATAGCAGAGCTGCTCCTTGGTCTGGGGGTCTCTTGGTGGCTGATGTTTGGAGGGTGCAGTAATTGTTCTGGGTTCCCTTGTGGGGGGAGGGGGGGGGGGTTTTTGATGACTGAGTTTTGTTGCCCTTTAGAGTGCTGGACTCCTCTGGGGTGGGGTCATCTGATTATTGGGGTGTTGGCTCTGATCTGAGGTGTTTTCGGAATTTAGATGTGGCTGGGTCCTCTTATTGGGGTGTTGGCTCTTACCTGTTATGGTCTCCTCTGAGGTCAGGTGGTGGGCGCCCTCTTATTGGTGGACCTTTATTATTGGGGTGTTGGCTCTGAGCAGAGTCCTCATCTTGGGTGAAGGTCTCCTCTGAGTTCAGGTGTTATAGGTCCTGGCTCTGTCTGACTTGTGTCCTTCTCTTGCAGCCTCCTTGGGGGGTCCTGGGGGTCCTCGTGTTGGCTCTCTCTAACGTGTGTCCGTCTCTTGCAGCCTCCTCGCATCGGCCATGGCTTCCACTGGGCTCCAGATCCTGGGCATGGCGCTGGCCCTGATCGGCTGGGTGGGCTCCATCATTACGTGTGCCCTGCCCATGTGGAAGGTGACGGCGTTCATCGGGAACAACATAGTGGTGGCGCAGGTCATCTGGGAGGGCCTATGGATGAACTGCGTGGTGCAGAGCACCGGCCAGATGCAGTGCAAGGTGTACGACTCGCTGCTGGCACTGCCGCAGGACCTGCAGGCTGCTCGGGCCCTCACGGTCATCGCCGTCCTGGTGGCGCTGCTGGCCATTCTCATTGGCGTCGTGGGAGCCAAGTGCACCAACTGCGTGGAGAACGAGCGGACCAAGGTGCGGGTGACGCTGGTGGCCGGCGTGGTCTTCCTGGTGGCCGGACTCCTCACCCTGATCCCCGTGTGCTGGTCCGCCAACACGATCATCCGGGACTTCTACAACCCACTGGTGGTGGAGGCCCAGAAGCGGGAGCTGGGGGCCGCCCTGTACATTGGGTGGGGGGGTGCTGCCCTGCTGATGCTGGGCGGAGGGCTCCTGTGCTGCTCCTGCCCCAAGAAGTCTGAGGTGCCCTACACTGCCCGCTACACGGCCGCCGCCACCTCCCAGGCCCGCAGCGACTTACCACCCCAACCCGAACTCCTGGGTGAGGGCGGCCGGATGGACTATGTGGGGGGGGGGGGGTTGGCTGTTTGGGACCCCCTCAGCTGCCTCTATGGGAGGGGTGGGCTGAGTGTGGGACCCCCACAGCTGCCTCTATGGGGGGGGTGGGCCGATGTGGGACCCCTAATACTTCCGCGGCCTCTAATGGGGGGGGGGGGGGGATGCTTTTATACTGAATCTGAGGATTGTTCAATAAATGTTTTTTCTACACTAGTGACAGCGGCTTCTTTCTGCCCATTGGGAGGGAGCACGGGACCCCCCCCCCCAAGCTGCCTCTATGGGGGGGGGGGGGGGAGTGTGGGACCCTATAGGTGAGATCTGAATTGTGGGAAATGTCAATTTCTGACCAAAGCACCAACCCTGTGAGATCGACCTGGGCTGGAGACGCCCCTGATGGCTTGGGATGCATTTACACAGAAAGGCCAAATACAGGTTGGGGAATATTTGGCCTTTTTGGGGGGAGATTTCACCCCCTCCCCCCTTATGTTCATTTTTCCTCTTGATTTTTGGGCAGAAGAATGAACATGTTGTGGGGGTCGGTGGACGGCTGCAGGGAGCTTCTATTGGTTGAACCGTTCAGATGGCTCTGAAATCCAAAAACCGACCAACCTGCTGCAGGGACGGCCCCTCAGTCTCACCTCCGCACACCAGAAGGGGCCGCCTGGGGTTCCAGGGCCCTCATATCGGTCAGCTGGGTGCCCCTGTGGGTGAGCAGGCGATGTGATCACTGGAGGGAGGGGAGATGCACCATTGGGGGCCTAGAACACCCCAGGAATGTGACCGGAGGGGCCGGGTGGGTCTGTAGCTCAATGGTGCAGGAGGGGACTAGATCAAAGGGGACGGGGTAAAGCCACCAGGAAACTCACCCAAAAATCACAAGCTCTGGACAAATGCACAGTGCGGATTGCCGCCTCGCGTCTCTGGTGGACGGGGCCCACGGGCGGCTTCTTCCGCATCGCGTCTCTGTGGGACGGGGCCACGGGGCGTCTTCTTCTTTCTCCATTGTGGAGTGTCACCTGCAACAGTGCGGCTTCTCCGCTCCCGTCTCTGTGGACGGGGCCACGGGGCGGCTTCTCCGCTCCCGTCTCTGTGGACGGGCCACGGTGCGGCTTCTCCGCTCCCGTCTCTGTGGACAATGCACAGTGCGGCTTCTCCGCTCGCGTCTCTGTGGACGGGGCCACGGGGCGGCTTCTCCGCTCGCGTCTCTGTGGACGGGGCCACGGGGCGGCTTCCTTTCTTCCGCTCCGCGTCTCGTGGACGGGCCACGGGTGGCGCTTTCTCCAGTTTTGAGTGGTCACCATGCACATGCGGCTTCTTATCTCCGCTCCCTCCCGTCCTGTGGACGGGCCACCGGTGCGGCTTCTGTCTTCCTCCGCTCTCCGTCTCTGTTGGACGGGCCACGTGCTGCTTCTCCCGCTCCCCGTCCTCAGTGGACGTGCCAAGGTGGCGGCTTCTCCGCTCCCCGTCTCTGTGGACGAGGCCAACGTGCGGCTTCTTCCGCTCCCGTCTCTGTGGACGGGCCAACGGGTGCGGCTTCTTTTCTCCGCTCGCGTCTCCCTGTGGACGGGCCACGGGGCGAGCTTTCTCCGCACCCGTCTCTGTGACCGGGGCCAACGGGGCGGCTCTCTTCCGCTCCCGTCTCTGTGGGACGGGGCCGACGGGGCGCTTCTTCTTCGTTCTCTCCGCTCGCGTCTCTGTGGACGGGGCCACGGGGCGGCTTCTCCGCTCCCGTCTCTGTGGACGGGCCACGGGGCGGCTTCTCCGCTCCCGGCTCTGTGGACGGGGCCACGGGGCGGCTTCTCCGCTCCCGTCTCTGTGGACGGGGCCACGGGGCGGCTTTCTCCCTCCCGTCTCTGAGGACGGGGCCAACGGGGGCGGCGTCCTCCTCCGCTCGCGTCTCTGTGGACGGGGCCCACGGGGCGGCTTCCTTTCCTCTCTCCGCTCGCGTCCTCTGTGGACCAGGGGCCCAGCGGGGCGGCTTTCTTCCTTCTCCGCTCGCGTCTCTGTGGACGGGGCCACGGGGCGGCTTCTCCGCTCGCGCCTCTGTGGACGGGGCACGGGGCGGCTTCTCCGCTCGCGACTCTGTGGACGGGGCCACGGGGCGGCTTCTCCAGTTGTGAATTTCACCATGCACAGTACTGCTTCTCCAGTCCTGTATCTATGGACAATGCACAGTACTGCTTTCTCTGGCTCCTGAGTGGGGTCACTTGTGGTCAGGGCTCCTCGCTCTTTGGAGACGTTCTGTCAAGTTGGATTGGTGTCACAGACACTGCAGGAATTCGGCTTCTTCCTGTTACCTTTGAGAGGTGAAGAGGGGCGGGAGGGGGCCCTTGAGGCTTCAGTCATGATGCCTGGATGAGAACTTCCATTAAGTGTCACAGGGACTGTATAACGAGGAGTGTCCCATCCAGACACGAGGCCGATATCAGGACAAGTATGTGCCCCCTCTGTCCAGACGTCAGTGGGAGACCTGCCCGTCCCTGCTGCCCAGTGGGAGACCTGCCCGTCCCTGCTGCCCAGTGGGAGACCCTGGCCCCAGGCACTTGGGCAGGGGGCTGCTTGTACGTGAGCGGACCCTGTCCTCGGCTGGGGGCTCCTTCTACCTGGTGATCCCGTCCTAGGGACCTTCTCCCAATTACCCCTGTGCTGGGGTCTCTTCTGCTGACTCTTCCCCCAGGGACCCTCTAGTAACAAGTTATAAAATTAGTCCTGCACATCAGCACGGAGGGATTCTAGACCATTACTCCAGACAAAAGTCAGCTCTGCCATGTTGGTGGTGTCCTCCGTACAAGACAGTCAGCTCTGCCACGTTGGTGGTTTCCTCCGTACAAGACAGTCAGCTCTGCCATGTTGGTGGTGTCCTCCGTACAGGATGGCGGCTCAGCTCTGCCACGTTGGTGGTGTCCTCCGTACAGGATGGCGCCTCAGCTCTGCCATGTTGGTGGTGTCCTCCGTACAAGACAGTCAGCTCTGCCAAGTTGGTGGTGTCCTCCGTACAGAACCCTACGTGGAAATCCCTAAACAAAGAAGCATTATTCTATCTAACATACATGAAATAACTTTGAGATTCTCCGTTTCACATATTTTGATCAAAAGATGTTAAGCTGCCCAGACTTTCAAACGTGATCTCAAATCGGGCAGTCCTATCAGCTATCTTTACACTCCTTCAATCGCGCCATCAGGCCCTCTCACTGGGTCAACCACCTCCATTAATCAGAGAGAAAAAATAAAAAACACCCAACCTGCAAAGCTGCTCCTTCTTATGACAGCCAGGATAGTGGGCGGGGACAGAAACCCAAAAATGGAAGCACCCCTTCCTTCCCATATTAGTTAAAATCAATGGTACACCAAGTATAACGAATGTTGCTGCACACAAAACATCTCTGAAAAAACGTATGCAAACCTGGGTGCCATATACTTGGTGTACATTGATTTTAACCTATATGGGAAGGAAGGGGTGAATGTTGGCTCGACCGCAACAAGACATTGATACGAGCGGTAGCCTTCGAATATAAAGATGTATGTAGGGTGCTCCCATCCCTCTTCACCAAGACGCTAAATAGGGCAGTGTTTCTCAACTCCAGTCCTCACGCCCCACCAACAGGTCAAGTTTTCAGGATTTCCTCAGCATTGCACAGGTGATATAAATAGCGCACGGTGATGTAATTGCCCAGCATTCTGGGGGGAGATCCTGAAAACGTGACCTGTTGGTGGGGCGTGAGGACTGGAGTTGAGAAACACTGAAATAGGGAATTGCCTCAGAATCTTTAGTGAGTGTAAATTGGATCAAAGGTTGGATGCTGTTCAGATATGCGATAAAGTCCCCGATCTGTGGCTCAGATCCCGACCACAGCAAGAAGATGTCATCCACATATCTAAACCAGCAACAAATATATTCTTTGAATTCAGATGGAAACAAGTATTTCATTTAAAACAAATTTATGTACAAATTAGCGTAACTTGGAGCCACATTGGACCCCATCGAGGTCCTCTGTAGCTGCAAGTAAATCCGGTCGCCAAATCAAAAATAATTTTTAGTAAGGACAATGTCCATAAGCTGCAACAAAAAAGCAATTTGAGAATTAGATAGGCTAGGATCTCGACACAAAGTTTCTGTAACAGCCGTGATTCCCTCGTCTATTGGGATATTAGTAAATAACGACTTAATGACAAATTAAAATGTCATGCCTGACCTCCCCAACATGTTTCACCAACTAAATGGCTTCATCAGGGGATAGCGGTCGGCTATCCCCTGATGAAGCCCCCCATAAGCTGTGAAACATGTCGGGAAAGGTCAGGCATGACATTTTAATTTGTGATTTCTCACCTCTTTCTACAGTGTCACCCGCTGCAGAGGCTCACAAGGAAAACCTTATATGTTTTATGTCCATCGGATTAGGGGATGACTGGCTCAAGTAGGAGCTTGGGATCCATTATTGGAGTTAGCAAATCCTGTATAATAAGGTTTTCCTTGTAATAGGTGGTTCCACCAGATTTGATAAATAGAAAGGACTATTTCCTTCAATTAAAAGGGAAAATGGAGAGGTTTAGAAATCAGGTTTTATTAATAGTGTGTATAAAGGGTAAGTGTTATACATAATAAAAGTTAGTTTTTAGTGTTTTATAGATAGAGAACTGATAGAGTTTAAGTTTGCCCATGGCAAAATAGTAAATATAGTCGATGAAAGTCACTTTGTTCTCTTGCTAGATTTCCATTTTTTTGGGAGACTATTGCACGGCCAGTTGACGTGTGTACAATCGATACCCCTTATGGATCTCAAAAATTGCCCAGTATCTTAGAGAATGGATTGTTCTTTTTCTGTAGCAGGCTGTAGATACATGTCTATATAAGCTGCTAGCGGCTCTAATAGTGAGTCCATTCCGGAGACGACAGGATGTCCCGGAGGCTTTGCAATCGATTTGTGGACCTTTGGAACCATATAGAGCACAGGTGTCAAACACAAGGCCCGCGGGCCGAATCCGCCGCGTTGCCTTGTGTTACCCGGCACTTGTTGCTGAACTGTGCTCCGCAGCGGCTGCTTCTCTCAGTGAGACAGGAGCAGGCACGGGCAGCACAGCTCAGTGAGACAGGAGCAGACAGCACGGGCAGCACAGCTCAGTGAGACAGGAGCGGGCGGCACGGGCAGCACAGCTCAGTGAGACAGGACAGCGGACGGGCAGCACGCCGGGACGGGGCGGGGGCCCGTAAAG